>CALNVZ010001158.1:6054-31402 GCA_940671915.1 Paracentrotus lividus
AAATATAAATAATAATAATAATAATATCGTTTTATTTACCCAGGGTAGTCACTTCAGTTCTGATCACTTTCTCCCAGCGGGCCCTGTACAACATGATAATTATGTTAATTACTCCCAAGTTCTTTGTTTATAAAAGGCAACTTTAGGTACCATTTCTGTAAATCTTTTGGTATGACTCGGCCGGGAATCTAACTCACGGCCTCCCGTTCATGAAAGCAAGAAAGGCTACCTTTTACGGGCGCTCTAACCAATTGAGCTATCATGTCCGGTCCAGCTAATAAATACTTAAATACAAAATATGCCCCTGGTCCCCACACGTCAGGGACCATTGCATATTTTATACTTAAAGTGATATTGGTTGCGGTCATGGAAGACACTGTCTAAAAGTGATTTTTGAAAGGTTGATATCATTCACCTAAGGCATTATTTTGTACTGTGAGGTTCTGGAATCGCCAAAATGATAAGAAATGAACCCAATTCAGGTTTTAGTCACATATGGACTTACACAGAAATGCATATATGGGGCAACACAAAATGTATGAGACCCAAACATATCGCTATTTTGGTATATTTGGGGTCATATTATGACTATAAGGCCAATTTAACAGTTCTTTATGGTGGAACTCTTTATTACGATACTCTTCCCCAATAGAATGAAAATAATAGGAAATCTAACAATAATTTTCTTCATCTTTCCCACAATAAGTATTCTCTTTAACCCGTAAACTGCTGAAGGTTTTTTTTTTTTTTTTTTTTTTTTTTTTTTGGGGGGGGGGCGGTTCAGGATTTCTAGAGCCCATATATTTTTTTTTACTATTCTGGAAAATATATTTTTCATATTTATCTATTTAATTATTAACCATATTAAAAAAAATTCATTATATATTTAATTTTGATATGAATTATTTATATTTTCAATATTCAATTTTTTTTGTTATCTATATTTATGGTCTAATTTTGTAGAATGATATCATAGGTATCTAAAAATGAAACTTTCATTGCTTTATCTCAATTAGTTTTTAAAATATTTGCGTATTAAGCAATGAATTTCAAAATGTCCGTGTAGTCCCACATATTCATAATTTTGCGGTATTTTACATAAGTTTGTAAATGTTAGCCTTATTTTTCTGTCATAAAATTTCACATAATCATGCAGTTTCCGATTTTTATCGTTTATATCCTCAAATTAAATATGTTTCACCATTTCATCATAGTTAACCCTAATCTGCCCGGGGGGGGCTAATTTAGCCCCCCCCCCTCAACATTTTTCGCGATAAATTTTTGACGCGACAAGCTAAAGCCGCGGCGCTTCATGAGTTTTTTCTTTGAAGTCTTGCGCATCTTTTGAGACCAAATTCGCGACCCCCGGGTACTTGGTTCACGAGTTACGCATAATTTTGTACACGTGCGTCAGACCCAAAATTGCTCAAAAACGTGATTTCATGTACAAAGTCAATACAAATTTGTTTTTTCAGCTAAAATTCATAAATGAGTGATTAATTTTGCTTTTTATTGATAATAATCACTTGATTTGTTGCTATTTATAACCGAAATAATGTCGCGGACTAATTTTGTCGAAAAAAACAGGAGAAATAAAAAGGTGAAAAAAAACAAAGAAATACATAAGAAATTAAAAAAACAATAAAATACATAAGAAATTAATTTTGATACCGGAATTTTTTTCAAGTACAATTGATAGGAATGCTACAAAGAAAGATTCACCCAAAAATTAGCATTCTAGGAGCTATATTTAGTGAATTAGAGCAAAAAGTATGATTTATGCATAAATTAGCATAATTAGCATACATAATTAAAATGAAACATTTTTCGGAAAAATTAACTATGCAGTTAGGGAGATTACGCCACAGGGGACGCCGCGTGCAAATTTTCGTCGCGATCGCGCGATCAACGGCCGAGATCTCGGGGGGGGGCTAAATTAGCCCCCCCCCGGGCTGTGCATTTTCAAAAAAGAGCCCGGGCAGATTAGGGTTAAGGTACCCTTATTAGCCTTTAATTAAAGAAAAAAACATGAAAATTGGTCATTTGGCCACTTTTCTGGCCCTTAGCAGTTCATGGGTAATAGTGAAAGCCCGACGAACAAACATTTTATGAACAATATGTTTATGAACTAGGCGAACGGGCCCGAACGGAGAGAACGGAAAGGCATTCCGGTTTTTTTTTTAACATGTTTTAAAAAAAATGTACTGGCTTCCAGTTCTAAAAATAAACGTATTGACAACGTTCCTTAAAACGGGATGGATTTACTCTGAACGAGAAGGACGTACTACGAACATGGTACCTAACTTTTATCATGCTGCGCATAGCAATTTTAGTGACGGTTTTGGACGTGCTACGAACTGTATATAGAGTGAACGAGCGGTTTACTCGGTCTGAACTGGATAACAACGTATTGCGGACGCGATAAAGACGGAATTGACGTAACGAGAACTATTTATGAACTGCCTAGTATCGTATTCAAGAAATTATTTTTCAAAGTTATAAGTTCCAACCCGGACCAAAGCCCGTTCAGCATTTTTTTTAAAGAACGGACAAGAACGTTATAGAACGTTTATAGACGACCTCAGTGTGACGGCCCCTAAGGGTATCGTTGTTTTTAGTGTCTTTCTATACACTGTTAGAACGCGGTTTAAAAATTTCGCTGTTTAAAAAAAATGTTGGGTTAAAAGTTAAACATTCTTGTTTAATATTAAATATTGTTTTTTAATATTGAATATTGTGTTTAAAACCGGAAATGCGAGGTTTTATAGTCTTAAAAAAGACCTGTTTAAAGATTAGAGTTTAGATATTAAACAATTTAGCTTAAACAGGCCGAGGCAACAATTCACTCATGGCGATGGACTTATGCCTCACACATTAAATACGTGTATGTACAGAAGTGTTGGCTCAGTGAATAGAGTGTCTGCCTTATAATCGAAAAGTCGTGAGTTCGATACCCAGCTGCGTTAACCAAAAGTTGGAACTTTTTTTTTTTTTTGAGAGAAGCGTTATGCCTTGGTCACATATCGTCGTACTTGCACGCGCGTGCAGTCTACGTGCAAAAACGTGGGCAAAATTTGGAAAAATCGTACGTCACGTACGTGGTGAGTACCGACTCGGTACGGAATTTGGTGTGCGCAGACACGACGCAGAACTTTTAGTGCAGGAGGAACTTTCGCTGCGTGCGGGCTACGTTCGAGCTACAGATTTGCCGCACGTGCGCGCACGCACGCCCTCGGCACTGCCAATCACGCACAACGCGCCGACTCCGTAAGTCTTTTTAGATATTTGCGGCAGTCACTTACTTTACCGACGGCCGCACTTGGCACGTGCGTGCTGCGCACGGGATAAGTGCGTTGCCCACGGTTACTTTGCTCTTGCTCATTTCAACTGTTGATTGAGCACGCAGAACTCGCGTGGATCGTACGGACTAAGCAAGTGCTCCGCACTTACAACGCGCGTTGTGCGCACTGATTTCTACTGAGCCGACGTACTTTTATATTCAATATTATGTATATATAAAAATATACTAGTATGTATATATGATAATATGTGTGTATGTACATGTTTGTATATACTGTATGTCTCAATATTGCACAGAATCCCCTCACCTGTCAAAAAGTATTGCAGGCATTGCATTTTTAAATTTATTTATTTATTTATTTTTTTTTTTTTTATAGTCTTTATGATATTACACTGATTGATGGCTGAATATTGCGACTATTTTTGTATGCCCTGAAAAAGAAAATCTTCAAACATGAGAACAGTAGATGACTTTAACAAGTTATTTCTTAAAAGAACAAATGCCCCCAAATTAAAATTATGGGAGGTGGGCTTATCAATAAATGAAAACTTAAAACATGTTTCATACTTCTCAGCAAAAAATGTTTACAAAAGAGATAGCATATACGCAGACAGCACCACCAACAGATGAAATTTAATTTTAACGTTGACAAAGACAAATTTAGTCCTGTATTGCAAATACTGTTTGATGCAACTTTATTCCACCAAATCATAGTCAATTTATTAACATAATTATGTTGTAGTTTACAACAACAATCTATTTTTTTTAATTAAAATTATGGGAAGTGGCATTATCAATAATGAAAACTTAAAACATGTTTCATACTCTCAGCAAAAAATTTACAAAAGAGATAGCATATACGGCAGACAGCACCACCAACAGATGAAATTTAATTTTAACGTTGACAAAGACAAATTTAGTCCTGTATTGCAAATACTGTTTGATGCAACTTTATTCCACCAAATCATAGTCAATTTATTAACATAATTATTGTTGTAGTTTACAACAACAATCTATTTTTTTTTTTGGGGGGGGGGTAAAATTTTATTATATTTCGCTGGATAATGACTAATGACTGCTTGTCATTTTGGCACGTATCATCCGAGTACCATCGCATATAAGATGTTCCCCCTTGGTGACATCCTTTTTTATTTGAATTTGATAATGATGACGATGATCCACAGCATTCTAAAAACAAAGTTAACTTATTCCCAATATTAATTTGCAAAGAGCGTAACAATTCAACAGCATTCGAATAAACAATAAACGTAAACAAATATTCATTTTACGATTGTTATTACTTTTTACTGATAAATTCCATCTCCAAAAGTTTCTTTCTTGTTTTTTCTTCTTTTTTCCTTGGGGTAGCCTATTAGTCAATAGATTTCGTGAACGAAATCATGATACAAGTTTCAAGTTTCTCCGGAAACTGTTTTGATGTTTTGCTTATACATGAAAAGAAACTCGCCAAAATGTACCATGAACTGTCAAAGTAAAAGAAACAAAACAACAACAACAACACTCAAAGAAGATAAATTTGTTTCTAGCATTGCTTAAATTCAGTCATACATTGCAAGAACAGGTTTAATGCAATTTCATTAGGTTTTGCTGTATAATCAATCATTTTGATGCACATCTTCCTTTACAACGGCGTAAAAGAATCTTTCTTCTCTATAGAGAAGGTGTTCGTTTTTTACTATGCCATTTGAAAAAGACAAAACTTTCATTTCATAATATACCAAACAAAATGTATAAATGTTTTGTAAAAAAGAAAAAAGCATGTGTATCAGCTATGATGCAATACTTGTGATGGTATAGGTTTATATCACTTTATTATGTATTGTGGCATCCTTGATCATTAGTTTCTTGATGATGTTATAATCACGCTTAATAAAGATAAGAGACACACATATCTGGTTAAATGGTTATTGATCTCTTTATTCCGACTCCAGTTTTACAGACTCAGTTTCGTTTTGTATCCATGTTCACCGCCGCTGACTCAAGAGGCAGCAATGCATTTTCTATGTTAGACACACCAAGATACTACATCCTCCCCTTCTTTGAATTGAGAACACATTCTCAGAGATAAATAAAAATTGTTTATGCGAGAAAAAAAAAGAGAGAGTCTAGTAATATATTGAAAACTAAATTATCCATTCAAAACCCAAACATTGGACTTTGACCACAATATATTCATCATTGAACAGACTGGTTTGATTTTTGGAATGTCTTTTTCCTGGAGTACGAGCTGGGGGCCGCTCTTGCTCTGATCTGCGCTTTGAACGACACACGGACTCAAAGTGGTTTGGCTTGGAACAAAAGTTGCATGACTTGCCATATGCCGGGCATTGACCATCATGAGGATATGGTCCTCCACATTACGGCACATGGCGTTACGAGGCCGTGGTTCAGTGCTGGTTTGACAGACGTTGCGGTTGGGCAGGTCTGGAACGGAACCACGAGGAGTGTCGCGCACCTGGCATTGAGCGAAGAGACTGAGTCGCCCTTTTCCATCTCCTCCGCTTGTCGATCCGCTTCTTCGAGCGTCCTGCCAAGCTGGACAATATCATGTAGTGATTTGCCTGGGTCCTGGAGAGCACGCCTTCGCAACCCTTGGAGCTGCAGTGCTGGATGACCTGAGACAGGATTTCATTTCAGGGTCTGTAAACGAGCACGATTGAGCCAGCCGACGCAATTCTGTGACATAGTCTTCGAGGGCTTGGTCTGGCCTCTGCTTACAAGATCTGAAGTTGTAGATCTCCATGTGTACATTGCGCTTGGGGCAAAATAGTTGCTGAGGATAGCAGTGGTACCCGCATAGGTGCTAGGATCTGGCTGAGGGCCAGAGGAGGATGTCAGACCTGATGTACTAGAGGTTGATGCAGTGGTAGTGAGTGTCGTGTTCACTCGCGCCGGATTCAGCATCGAATATATCATGTTACTTGCTCACCTGCGTAATGGAGAAGAAGTGCCGCTTCCGCTTGTCGTTGTTGATGTCCAGGGCCTCAAACAGATTTTCGAGGCGTGTGAGCCACTTTCTCCAACGAGACGAGACGTCTGCCTTGTCCAAATCGGGCTGAAATGACGGAAAATGGTAGTGAATGCTCCATTTCACCGAGTGTAAGAAATCGGACACGGCACCGCAAAATTGTCTATACTGGGCCTGTAACCCGACCCAGACGGTCCGAGACTGTTAAGCCCGCCTCAGACGGCTAAAAAAAAAAAAAAATCACTTTTCCCTCGTCGCCATTGTGGCATCCTTGATCATTAGTTTCTTGATGATGTTATAATCACGCTTAATAAAGATAAGAGACACACATATCTGATTAATGGTTATTGATCTCTTTATTTTCCGACTCCGTTTTACAGAAACATGTTTTAAGTTTTCATTTATTGATAATGCCCACCTCCCATAATTTTAATTTGGGGGGCATTTGTTCTTTTTAAGAAATAACTTGTTAAAGTCATCTACTGTTCTCATGTTTGAAGATTTTCTTTTTCAGGGCATACAAAAATAGTCGACAATATTCAGGCCATCAATCAAGTGTAATATCATAAAGACTCATAAAAAAAAAAAAATAAATAAATAAATAAATTTTAAAAATGCAATGCTGCAATACTTTTTGACAGGTGAGGGGATTCTGTGCAATATTGAGACATACAGTATATACAAACATGTACATACACACATATTATCATATATACATACTAGTATATTTTTTATATATACATAATATTGAATATAAAACGTACGTCGGCTCAGTAGAAATCAGTGCGCACAACGCGCGTTGTAAGTGCGGAGCACTTGCTTAGTCCGTACGATCCACGCGAGTTCTGCGTGCTCAATCAACAGTTGAAATGAGCAAGAGCAAAGTAACCGTGGGCAACGCACTTATCCCGTGCGCAGCACGCACGTGCCAAGTGCGCCGTCGGTACAGTAAGTGACTGCCGCAAATATCTAAAAAGACTTACGGAGTCGGCGCGTTGTGCGTGATTGGCAGTGCCGAGGGCGTGCGTGCGCGCACGTGCGGCAAATCTGTAGCTCGAACGTAGCCCGCACGCAGCGAAAGTTCCTCCTGCACTAAAAGTTCTGCGTCGTGTCTGCGCACACCAAATTCCGTACCGAGTCGGTACTCACCACGTACGTGACGTACGATTTTTCCAAATTTTGCCCACGTTTTTGCACGTAGACTGCACGCGCGTGCAAGTACGACGATATGTGACCAAGGCATAACGCTTCTCTCCAAAAAAAAAAAAGTTCCAACTTTTGGTTAACGCAGCTGGGTATCGAACTCACGACTTTTCGATTATAAGGCAGACACTCTATTCACTGAGCCAACACTTCTGTACATACACGTATTTAATGTGTGAGGCATAAGTCCATCGCCATGAGTGAATTGTTTGCCTCGGCCTGTTTAAGCTAAATTGTTTAATATCTAAACTCTAATCTTTAAACAGGTCTTTTTTAAGACTATAAAACCTCGCATTTCCGGTTTTAAACAACAATATTCAATATTAAAAAACAATATTTAATATTAAACAAGAATGTTTAACTTTTAACCCAACATTTTTTTTAAACAGCGAAATTTTTAAACCGCGTTCTAACAGTGTATAGAAAGACACTAAAAACAACGATACCCTTAGGGGGCCGTCACACTGAGGTCGTTCTATAACGTTCTATAACGTTCTTGTCCGTTCTTTAAAAAAATGCTGAACGGGCTTTGGTCGGGTTGGAACTTATAACTTTGAAAAATAATTTCTTGAATACGATACTAGGCAGTTCATAAATAGTTCTCGTTACGTCAATTCCGTCTTTATCGCGTCCGCAATACGTTGTTATCCAGTTCAGACCGAGTAAACCGCTCGTTCACTCTATACAGTTCGTAGCACGTCCAAACCGTCACTAAAATTGCCTATGCGCAGCATGATAAAAGTTAGGTACCATGTTCGTAGTACGTCCTTCTCGTTCAGAGTAAATCCTACCCGTTTTAAGGAACGTTGTCAATACGTTTATTTTTAGAACTGGAAGCCAGTACATTTTTTTTAAAACATGTTAAAAAAAAAACCGGAATGCCTTTCCGTTCTCTCCGTTCGGGCCCGTTCGCCTAGTTCATAAACATATTGTTCATAAAATGTTTGTTCGTCGGGCTTTCACTATTTACCCATGAACTGCTAAGGGCCAGAAAAGTGGCCAAATGACCAATTTTCATGTTTTTTCTTTAATTAAAGGCTAATAAGGGTACCTTAACCCTAATCTGCCCGGGCTCTTTTTGAAAATGCACAGCCCGGGGGGGGGGGCTAATTTAGCCCCCCCCCCTGAGATCTCGGCCGTTGATCGCGCGATCGCGACGAAAATTTGCACGCGCGTCCCCTGTGGCGTAATCTCCCTAACTGCATAGTTAATTTTTCCGAAAAATGTTTCATTTTAATTATGTATGCTAATTATGCTAATTTATGCATAAAATCATACTTTTTGCTCTAATTCACTAAATATAGCTCCTAGAATGCTAATTTTTGGTGTGAATCTTCTTTGTAGCATTCCTATCAATTGTACTTGAAAAAAATTCCGGTATCAAAATTAATTTCTTATGTATTTTATTGTTTTTTTAATTTCTTATGTATTTCTTTGTTTTTTTCACCTTTTTATTTCTCCTGTTTTTTCGACAAAATTAGTCCGCGACATTATTTCGGTTATAAATAGCAACAAATCAAGTGATTATTATCAATAAAAGCAAAATTAATCACTCATTTATGAATTTTAGCTGAAAACACAATTTGTATTGACTTTGTACATGAAATCACGTTTTTGAGCAATTTTGGGTCTGACGCACGTGTACAAAATTATGCGTAACTCGTGAACCAAGTACCCGGGGGTCGCGAATTTGGTCTCAAAAGATGCGCAAGACTTCAAAGAAAAAAACTCATGAAGCGCCGCGGCTTTAGCTTGTCGCGTCAAAAATTTATCGCGAAAAATGTTGAGGGGGGGGGGGCTAAATTAGCCCCCCCCCCCGGGCAGATTAGGGTTAACTATGATGAAATGGTGAAACATATTTAATTTGAGGATATAAACGATAAAAATCGGAAACTGCATGATTATGTGAAATTTTATGACAGAAAAATAAGGCTAACATTTACAAACTTATGTAAAATACCGCAAAATTATGAATATGTGGGACTACACGGACATTTTGAAATTCATTGCTTAATACGCAAATATTTTAAAAACTAATTGAGATAAAGCAATGAAAGTTTCATTTTTAGATACCTATGATATCATTCTACAAAATTAGACCATAAATATAGATAACAAAAAAAATTGAATATTGAAAATATAAATAATTCATATCAAAATTAAATATATATGAATTTTTTTTAATATGGTTAATAATTAAATAGATAAATATGAAAAATCATATTTTCCAGAATAGTAAAAAAAAAAATATATGGGCTCTAGAAATCCTGAACCGCCCCCCCCCCCCCAAAAAAAAAAAAAAAAAAAAAAAAAAAAAACCTTCAGCAGTTTACGGGTTAAAGAGAATACTTATTGTGGGAAAGATGAAGAAAATTATTGTTAGATTTCCTATTATTTTCATTCTATTGGGGAAGAGTATCGTAATAAAGAGTTCCACCATAAAAGAACTGTTAAATTGGCCTTATAGTCATAATATGACCCCAAATATACCAAAATAGCGATATGTTTGGGTCTCATACATTTTGTGTTGCCCCATATATGCATTTCTGTGTAAGTCCATATGTGACTAAAACCTGAATTGGGTTCATTTCTTATCATTTTGGCGATTCCAGAACCTCACAGTACAAAATAATGCTTAGGTGAAATGATATCAACCTTTCAAAATCACTTTTAGACAGTGTCTTCCATGACCGCAACAATATCACTTTAAGTATAAAATATGCCAATGGTCCTGACGTGTGGGGACCAGGGGCATATTTTGTATTTAAGTATTTATTAACGCTGGACCGGACATGATAGCTCAATTGGTTAGAGCGCCCGTAAAAAGGTAGCCTTTCTTGCTTTCATGAACGGGAGGCCGTGAGTTAGATTCCCGGCCGAGTCATACCAAAGATTTACAGAAATGGTACCTAAAGTTGCCTTTTTATAACAAAGAACTTGGGAGTAATTAACATAATTATCATGTTGTACAGGGCCCGCTGGGAGAACAGTGATCAGAACTGAAGTGACTACCCTGGGTAAATAAAACGATATTATTATTATTATTATTATTATTATTATTATTATTATTATTATTATTATTATTATTATTATTATTATTATTATTATACCTTACCCTAAACCCAACCCTAAACCTAACATAAGACCTTTTGCAACCTGGGGGCATTTCATCAAATGATTTGTCGAACGTTTCATCTGACAACCTGTTATAAGCTACTGAGATGCTTGCATCTGATTGGCTGAGAGCAAATTTGTCGGATAAAATGTCCGACAAGTCCTTTGATGAAATGACCCCCTGAACCCTGACACTACATCTTAGACGATATAAAGCTTGGAGCAATTGTCGCAGGAGCAAATGTTGTGTCACCCGCGAGGTTAGCTGAGTATATTTAAAAAAAAATTTGTTCTACACTGTAGACGTTGATGTGAAAATTGGAAAAAAACACATAAATCCTTTTTTCATTAACGTTAATCCAATACCATGTCATTTATCATTCTACTTTTTTTTATATATAAATTTATGTTTAAGATATTTTATATTACTTAAAAAGATTAAATAGAATATCAATAAAAAATGAATATTCATTAATCTATACTGTTTCCTTTGTGATCATGACTATCTTACCGTTGCAAGTAGTCCCATTTACGTCTAACTCATATCCAGTGTTGCACATACAATTGAATGCACCAGGTATGTTGATGCATTCTCCATTCGTTGTATCACACGGGCTTGGACTTTCCAGACACTCATCAATATCTTTCACGAAACAACATGACAAAAAAGTAGTAGTAGTAGAATAAGAATAAGAATTAGAAGAAGGAAGAGAATAACAAGAAATGTGATTGTGTGTGTAAGTTAACTTGAGCTTTTGACTGCAAGGCCTAATAGTTAAATATGTATTCATCAAAAATAATCCTTTTATTTTGGTTGAACAAAATAAAGACAATTGTTAAGAATGCAACAATGAAATGGGTCGCTTGAGTTTGTTTTAAATTTGCTGGCTTGATAAAAGCATGGAATATTCTCCAAAAGTATTTCACACGCGCCAAGTCGGCGATATTCGAAGAAACGTAGTTTCTTTTGTTATACAATCTTCAAGTCGACGCGCCGCATATTTCCCCACGCGTTAACCTGAAACTTGCATCAGTGAATAGCCAGTATATGAGATATAATCAATCTCATGGTGGACTCCGTTCGGGAAGCAATGTTTTTCCTTCCGTCCACCTCTCCATTCCTCGAAACGGGGTCTCTTTTGTAATACAATCTTCAAGTCGACGCGCTGCATATTTTCCCACGCATAAACTTGAAACTTGCATCTGCGAATAGCTAGTATATGAGATACATCATGGACTCCGTTCGGGAGGCAATTTTTTTTTCTTCCTCCTATCACTTAATTTCTCGATTGTTGAAACTTTGTTTGGTTCCACATCATTGCAAGAAAGACTAGCCAGTGATTCGAGGGTGGGGACAATTGTCAAAAGTTTATTTATAGAGGGATGCAGAAATTTCTCAGTTTAATTTATCTTAGTTGACTGTTATGAATAAAATGTCGGTACCTATTTACAAACAGCACGCATTGGCCATCTTCCATAAAACTTCGATCGGGTGTAACCGTAATTTAATCACTTGGCTGCGGACCACGTAGTATTACGTGCTTGGTCATACCCGTACTGTGTAATTAGCACCTTGCAGCAGTCAAGTGGTTAATGCAGGTATTTAATATGCATTGGTGTAAGGCGCAGGAAGTGCAATCATTTTTCTATAGAGTGCTGATTGAAGGAAAACAGATTTCATTGTGAGGAGTTTAGCTTAGTTTTGTGACATGCGGTTTAACGTAAACATTTTATTCAACAGGGCCGTGGTTGGTTGGACTTGATATTGACATGGATTGTTGGTTGGGGTTGTTATACACATGTATGATTTGTTAGGCTTGTTATTGACATGGATGGTTGGTTGGGCTTGTTAGAGACATGTCTGGCTAGGTTTGTTATTGACATGAATCAAAGAGTTGGTTGGGCTTGTTATGGATATGGATAGTTGGTTGGGCTTGCTATTGACATGGATGGTTGGTTGGGCTAGATTATTGACATAGTTGGGGGTCGTTATGGACAAAGCTAGTTGGACTTGTTCATTAACATTGTGTAATTAGGTAAGTTTGCTTATTCATTTAATGGGACTTGAATATTCAGATGGTTGTTTGATTGAGTTTACCAATGTTCTCTGAATTAATTCTTTACTATTAAGAAGATGATCTTTTGTAAGGAACCAATAGCCCAGGAAACTTGGCCTACTGTATAGAGCTCCGCCCCCCCCCCCCAGTTTGGCCCACTTGCATACATTTAATGCTAGAGGGCTCCTGTCCCCCAGGTTACTGTATTTTGTTTGTAATCACGGAAACGCAGCCTGCTGCCCTCCAACGGTTATAATCAAATAAATTTGGAAATGTTTCATATGATTTCTCATTTCAAACCGGCATGAATATTGAGACAAAATTAATTTGGTATGAAACGGTAAAGATACTGTTGGCACGTCATTTATGTTTCAATGAATTATTGTCAACTACATATATATTACCGCACTTGAATTACGTCTTTGTTGCCCATGAAATGAAATATTGATTTATTGATGTTAAGTTGGAAATCATGCAATATCTCGAATGGAAAATAAAAAGATGAGAAATTGCAACCCTTGCATTAAATTGCATTTCTTCTCACTATCATTTCGTGAGAGTTGCTTAAAATTGAATACATCACATTTTCTTTTCCGTCATTATACTAAATCAAGGCTGCTATGATCGAAACGGATAATATAACCGTTTTTTTTTTTTTAATTTTTTTTTTACTCCTTTTGTGTGTGTGTGTGTGTGTGTGTGTTTTTTTTTTTTGTTGTTTGTTTTGTTGCTTCTCTCCTGTTTCATCACACTCTTTTACTTGGTAATTTATGTAGACTTTACCATTGCAAATGCCCCCATTCACATCTAACTCATATCTAGTATTGCACGTGCAATTGAACGTTCCAGGTATGTTAATGCGCGCTCCATTCGTTGTGTCACATGGGCTTGGACTTCTTGAACACTCATCAATATCTACAAGGGAACAATATATTTGAAATAAATGACCTTGAAAACCCTAAAAGCATTTCAACACTAAAGTGCTAATAAATGTAGGTTATTTCAACTAAATAATATTTGTCTTTCAATCGGTCTTATTGGATTGAAATTAATATAATTTATTTGGCTTGCTAGCCTTGACCAGCATATGCCAAATTACTGAGAGCGTCGACGATAATACATTGTTTTGTTATACAAAATCTCGTTTTGATAAATATATGTACTTTTATATACTTTTTATTTCTAAGTAAAAGATCCTACCATTGCAAGTGCTTCCATTTACGCGTAACTTATATCCAGCGTTGCACGTACAATTGAACGCACTAGGTATGTTAATGCATTCTCCATTCGTCGTATCACATGGGTTTGGATTTCCCGAACACTCATCAATATCTATAACGAAAAATATAAGCAATACCCTTGCATTTAAATGACCCATATTTACAACTAATTACAAGTATATACGATAAGTCTTAACCCTAATCAGACTGGGGGGGGGGGCATCATGCCCCCCCCCTCGACATTTTCCGCGAACACTCCGCTGCACGAAATTTTCTGATCGCGCCGCTTGCTGACTTTTTACTTTCAAGTCTTGCGCATCTTTTGAAACCATTTTCGCAAAAATCGGTCGTACCGTTACGACGCTGCACGATTTTCAAAAATATCCGTCAGACCGAAAATGGCTCAAAAACGTGATTTTGTGTACAAATAATAATAATAATAATGGTATTTATTCAGAAATCAAAATCGTAGCCACATGGCTAAATTGCATATAATTTTTACAAAGTTTTGTATACACAATATATAATGGTAAATAATAAGCATAACATAAATCAAAACTGGCTTTAGAAACAAAAGAAAAAACAAAGAAAAAAAAGTCAATGCAAATTGAGTTTTCTCACCTAATTCATAAAGATATGATTATTTTCACTTTCATTGGCTGAAATCAATTTATTTTAGCATATTTATGCTTAAAAATGGTTCTTAAATGATTTTTGCGTAAAAAAAAGAAAAAACAAAAGGTCGAAAAAACAAAGAAATACATAAGAAATTCATAAAACAATAAAAAACATAAGAAATTAATTTTGAAACGAGAATTTTTTTTCTAGTACAATTGTTAGGAATGCTATAAGGAATAATAGGCCTAATACACAAAATTAGCATTCTAGGAGCTTTATTTTTTCAATTAGAGCAAAAAGTATGATTTCATGCATAAATTAGCATAATTATTCATATAAAAAAATTCATATTATTTTGGAAAAATTAACAGCGCAGTCTTGTAGATTACATGGCTTACTACTATCGTGCAAATTTTCGGCGTGGTCGCGCGATAGGCGGCCGAGATCTTAGGGGGAGGGCCATCATGGCCCCCCCCCCCCCAGTCTTGACAGCTACCAAAACACCCCAGTCTGATTAGGGTTAACTAAATAAAGAATATGTGATTGGTGCAGAAATGGCACTGTATATAGTTGACTGGGCCTACATTACCCTTTTTATTTTCTGTACAAGACGAGAACATGTCAAATTAGAAGGAGCTTCAATGTTTCACTACCCCCCCCCCCACAAAAAAAAACAACAACAACAACAAAAACAAAAACAAAAACAAAGACAAAAACAAAACAAAAACAAACAAACAAACAAACACCTTTTCTTAATTTTAAACAAATGTAATCTAGTATATCTGCTCTGTTTGATCAATAAAATTTCATTATGCTGTTGTTTTATAATCAGGAATGGCTCACCGTTGCAAGTGGTCCCATTCAGATCTAACTCGTATCCAGCGTTACAAGTAAAATTGAACGAACCAGGTATGTTGATGCATTTTCCATTCGTTGTATCACATGGGCTTAGACCTCCCGAACACTCATCAATATCTAACAGAAAAATATGAATTATATTACTGAAATTATATGACTCATTTTGTCAGCAAATATATTAATATCTGTTCATTGCATCCTCACTAGATGCGAGATATAATCCACATATTTGCTATATGACTGCAATCATCAAACAAATAAATCTAATGATTATATTTGTCCTGTTTCAAAAATGTATGTTGAAAAATGTTCATCATAACTTTCCTTTTTAAATAAAATATTAACGTTGCTTCAATTTGGTGCTTCAATTCACGTCTAATTCATATGCAATATTGCACGTATAATTGCAACTTTTTTTATTGTCCGAAACAAAAATGACCGGATATTTGTTTTCCCCCTTTTCTCGTGGGCCCAGCGGCCGCTGAGCAGCGCCAGGAGGACATTGCTCTATCCCCCTCTTGTTGAACGCCAAACAGGGAAGCAGCAACTACCATTTTTAACGTCTTTTGGTATGATGCGGCCGGGGCTCGAACCCACACCTCCTGATTATGAGGCGGACGCTCTATCCACTGAGCCAACACATCGGTTCTTAAGGCCACCGCACACTATACGATTTTTAGTCGAACGACTGCAGATTTTGGATCCGACATAGACGAGCGCGTGCAAAATATACGCGCTTAGTTATTTCAAATCCAAAGTCGGTCAGTCGTGCGACCGAAAGTCGTAAGGTGTGCGGTGGCCTTTATCTCACTGCACCAATTTGTATAAATTATTTTGCATAATAAATCGACGTTATACTTCATAGTAATTAAAAGAAATAGTAAAATAGGATAGGCAAGTAAAATTAACATCTAGGGTACATGCAGGTGATATGGGCCACCTGAAGCAAATCATGTCGTGACCGTCGACCGGTGACCGGTGTGAGCACCATAATAATAATAATAATAATAATAATGGTAGTGAAAACTTATAGAGCGCACACACCGTCCGAGGACGCTCATGGCGCTAGCTCAGCAACAGTTCTCTTTGAGGAAGGTATGTTACAAATCAATATTAAATGTACTTACAAATAATAACCAAGATCACATTTCATATAATTTGCATCACCAGTAGGCATTCTCAGCCTCGCCAGGGAGGGCCTGGTTGTTCATATGAACTGTATACGAAAATATATCGTCGTGAGAGCATCTGATGCCGAAATTTCTCTGAGAAAATTGCTAAAAACCAACAAGGTAGGTAAAACTTACGGCATTTTTTTACCCTGATGTAAAATTTGATATTTCACAAAATGTGATGGTGAAAGAGTGTTTGAGGGGGTAACCTCAATTGTTTTGTATATTTAGTAAGCTTATAGTTTCATTTTGATCATACTAGCGTGTACAAGTCAATTTGTTTTAGTGAAGGGGTGCAATGTGGCATTGAATGCCTGCCTGACACAGCAACATTAGTGCAGGTATTATGGGACATCCAAAATGGAGGAAGTGATTCTGGTACTTAGTATTGGGATGAGGCATCAATCTCTTTGCTACGATTTTGGGGGGTATATTCACAGTATATGATTGATATAATAACTTATTGTAGGCCTAAATTGACTTGTATAATGAAAAGATTATTTAAAGAATATTAAAAAAAAGAAATAATATACAAAATACATAACAATAAAATATATAGTCAAAGGATTTACTAAAGGGTCTTATAATTTCAAATGATATCTTAAAGTTAATGATTTTCAACATTTTAAGCAAATTCCAGACATGGTAGAGTCATTATAGTTTTTAAAACATACATTAAATACATGTGCCCATATTACCTGCACATGCAGTTAATATGGGCACTTTGGTAATGACGTCAACATTTGAATATTGCAGACAGGGGGGTTGGTGATAATTGTTTTTCTTCACAATAAAAGTTAGAGCAGTAGTAATTGATTCATATAAACAAAGATTAGACTGTAATCGTAATTTTATGCAAATTAGGCAAATGAGCTTAGGGGGCCCATATTACCTGCATGTACCCTATTGTAAAATAAGAGAGCTATGGACGTTTATAAAGTTTCGTTGTAGTTTCTGTAGGGATACCGAAAGTGGCAAACTTGTTCATATTCGATTCCCCCCCCCCCTTTCTTTTGTTTCTTTTGTTTCTTTTGTTTTGTTTTTTTTGTGGACATCTCTTCATTTGGAATGTACCAAATTTTTTCATATTTTCGCAATGTTTCATGGAAAATAATATTTCACATCCCAGTTTTATTTCTTTTGTATTATTGTTATATTGATATTTCCTATAAATACCCACCAATAGCACATGCTGTACCGTGAAATCCTGTAGTGCAAGTACAATTAAAGCCATGGAGGGTCTCCGCACATGTTGCTCCGTTTTGACAGGGGTGGGAAAGGCAAGCTGTCAATAAAAGTGAAGTTAAATAATTTTAAATATTCATTTAAATGTAGAATGGGACAACAAATCAGGAATCGAAGATGTGGTAATGGTCAGGTTGAGGGTCGAGTGATCTTTGAAAAGGGCAGTAGAAAGATGAATAAAAAACCTCAAATGTACAAATGGGCGGCCACCCAAATTTAACCAACAAAAAAAAAAGGGGGGGGGGAAGAAAAACAAAAGAAGAAAACTTATCTTCTTAAATACATCTGATTTCTCTTCGTCCATTTATCGACGATTATCGACATATAAAATGCGATTAATTTACGACTCCTACACGACAGCCATCCCAATATTTAACAGATTAGCTATATACCCAAACCGACCAGCTGAACTCGTCTTGATAAAATTCATGAAGCTCTTCGAGATAAACCTGAAGTTTTCTCTCACGATATCTCAAGTCAGAGTCTGTTCGTGTTATCCTTGTCGCCCATGGAATGTTTATAACCGTTGTAGATTATCGACAGAATTTACTTACCTTTTTCTTATCAAATTAGATTTAATAAAAAAAAAAAAAAAACTATAATTATTACGGTATGTATTTTTTTACGTATATGTATTTTGACAACAAATTTAATTTTGTAATTACAAAAAAAAAGTAATGACATACTTAAATAAAGAATTTTCTTCTAGGCAATTTCATATAATCAAATGAAAATATAATGAATAACATAACATTTAAATATCGCTTAATAAAATACTCACCCAGATATTTGTAAGCACAAAATAGGGTTGGTAAGTATTAACTAGTTGTTACTATTAACCTAATATTAACTTAAAATTAAAAAATATATACATATTCATTATATAAACATTATATACGATATAGTTTTATAAAGATATTTACCTGGGAGTTTACAGACGAAAACATTGGTAGCTTTGCCACTCTGTTGTTGTAACACAGTGTCTTTGTGGGTTAATGCTTTGGGTACCAAGGCTACAGTGTTTCCATTCGCCAGTGTGATAGTACCGCAAGACCCAGTACTGATCAGACAATTCCCGGGTCGGTTTCCTTTGGCGGCCACCAAAAACACTTGTTGTAAAAATAAAAACAAGTACGATATTATAATGAAATCGACATCAATAACACGTTAAATAGTAGGCCAATATATCATGCATATGTTTAATATTATAATTGACAACGATGTTGTTTAATCTTTACTCCATCAACCGGAAATTAGAAGTTGACACTTGTATGAGATAACCTGCATTGCTTTTGAAAAGGGGTCAAAGTTTAAAAAGGGAAGTGCAATTTTTGAAACACCAACATTTCTGAACTTTACCACCAGTTCAAGATAATGAATATCTAAATAAATATTGAAAACATAATTAAGGGCCGAGTGTACATTTTGTGTTTTGTTTTCTAATGTTCTTTATAATTCATTCAAAAACAAAATATTCATTGGGAATCGCATTATACATTATTTTAATATATATATATATAACATATTGAGGAAAATTGTACATATTGTATCAATTAAAAAAAATGAGGAGTTATGCACTACTCAATTCACCCCCCCCCCCCGCCTCAAAAAAAAATCAATAAATAAATAAATCTAGCGTAGGCTACGGTACCTGCCTTGTGTATTTTTAAAGAAATTAACGTAAAACCTAAAATTTTCGACGAAATCTGCCGTACGATAACGACCTCCGCATCATTTACGGAAAAAAAAGAAAGAAACGTAAAGGTGCCCTCACACTACGGCGTGTTGAGCTAACGTTTGACCAGCGATCTTGGAATTCGGTGTATACGTTCGAAAACGTTGCTACTCGTTAACCATACGCAATTAATCGTTTTCTGAACGCAAATGTACGCTGATATAAATTCATACTTTATTACACGTTCACAGTTTTGAGCGTTTTCTAGCGTGTAACAACGCACTTATCAATATGTTCTGTATGCGCTGGGCATTAGCAGCGTGAACGTTATGCGCGTTGGATGTTCGTTTCATTGTCGTTCTCTATTCGTTCCCTCGTCGTTCTCTGTTCGTCCAAACGCGTCTAATCTATCTCGGGAAGTTTTTTAGGTGGTATGTTATAAACATACCACCTCTTGTTATTGTCCAAATCTTCTCTTTTTTTTTTTTAATTCTTCTGTACAATTCTTGTAGACACGATAACTGAAAGTAATCTTGATAATATTGACAATAATTTGACAAGATAAACACTATTTTTAGACGATTCATAACGAAATGGGCGTCTCTTCAAGTCGGAACTACGCGCGCGAATTTTGTCAATTTTGCAAAAATATGCCATTTTTGGCCCAAAACATGCCTACACAAAATCCTTAATAATTTTTCAGGATGAACAGCAACACCTAACATATCTTTTCAGAGTTGGATACACCATCAATTGCAAACTGTTTTTTTTTTTTTGTTTTGTTTTTTTTTGTTCATAAGCGTTGGCGTCAAAAATTGTCGCCAAATGAGTCGTGACTAGTCTCAAATAGAGCATCGCGTTCCAGACAAAAAATAATTCGACAGCCTATTTGTTAAAAGCTTTTAACAGGTTGAAAAATCTCAAAAGCTCATGTATCAAAATTTGAAAATGCTCAAAATCACCCCCATATTCATACAAAGCATGTTTCAGGTCATTTCAACTTAGCAGGGGTGTTGTTACACATATTGACTACATTTTGCATGAAAATTAGATTGACTCATCAAGTAATGCACGAATGAGTACACATAAAAGAGTAAATTGCCACTGAAAGACCTAAAAAGGCCTCCTAATACTTTTGGAAAGAGATTATTTTGTCTTTGACGTGTGCTCATTCATGCCTGACTCCTCAGATTTATCTCATTTTCATACAGAACGTAGTCAATATGTGTAACAACACCCCTGCCAAGTTATTAAGCGGAAGACATTTTCGTTAAAGAGTTATGCTATTTTATTTATGATGGAGTTGCTTTTTTGTCAGCTTTTGTTGTTTCAATTTCATCCCCACCCTGGCACAATTCGAAATTTGCATGTTCGCAAACAATGCGTCGTGTTCATCCAAGCGTAAAAACATACCACACAAAAATGGTACCAAAAGATGTGGGAGGAGTTACTCTTTCAGAATATGTAAAATAATTTAGGGCTAATAAATTGGTTTTCTTTTTATTGACATTTTTCTAGGTGTAAAGTTTTTTTTGACTCACTCGGTATAATAACAAGGTATTTAATTAGCCTGTAATTATTGAAGAATGGAGAACAATATTTGGAATCTACCGGTACTCGTGAATTGCATACTTGTCATGATAGATGTTATGCATATCAATTCTACTCCACGTGAAATGTAAATCTAACGTATGACATTAAATCTTAACATAAAGACGCGTCCATTATTTGAGGAGGGGAAACGCAACATTACATTCATGAGTTTAGTGGAAATGCACGCAGCTGAAAAACAAAACCCGCGCTAACGGCGGGAAGCGACCGATTGACAACTGCATGCAATTATTACTTAGCGTACAAAAACTCGCCTAAGAAAACTACCCTGTGGCTGAATGGTATTTGTCCGCCGATCTGTTTGAGCAAATTACTCATGGACATGAAATAAATAATTGAACTTTTATCATAGTTTTCGTAGGTAGATGCTTCAGACCAGATTGGGGAAAAAGACATTTGGCAACCCTATAAACACATTGTGCTAAGTTGTAATCAGAATCTTTATTTCACATAGATTGATGTTCCTAACGATTATTGATATAAATAGTGATCTTGTCACATCTTGCGAAGACGCCGTCCACATTCGATATGCATGTGATATGCGGAAAATATTGACCCATCGAGTAAGATTCGTTTGTGATAATGTTCAAAGTGAACAGGATTTTTTTAACTAATCGAGATGAATGTACCATATTTGGAAAGCTGAGAATTCAAGCTTTTAAAAACTGCTTGATCATTAAGGTGTAATATAATTATGCGTAATCGAGGAAGATGACTATGCCAGCGTACTATGAGAGCATATTTTGAGACAAAATTGGCGATGATTTGGCCATATTGTACAGGAATTTATCTTACTAGGATTTCGAATTGACCAAGTGACAGGACTTTTTTTCCCCTTTGCAATAAGTTATTCCTATTTTTGAAAAATTCGGACTCTCAGCGTACTTATTCAAGTTGATCATTTCTTTGAAAGATAGTTTGCTCGCCATAATCAAGAAAACAAAGTGAAAAAACTGTGCAAAATACAAAAAGTCTATGGCCGCGTTCGCTTTGCGTAGAGTGATAGCGCCCTCTTCCCCTTAAGTTTAACCTAGAATTGATATGTCTCGTAAGCTTTCAGATTGTCAAGCCAAAACAACCTTTGTTACAGAATGTATGAACTTGATTATGCTCGGAACAGAATAAATAGAGAAGGTACATAATAACGACATTGCAACTATTTGTACAAAAGCTAGTCAGTCATTTTAATGGGTAAACTGATTCCACTACCTACTTTTATGAACCTAGTCGCGTCGCGTCGACGGACTAGCATCAAAAGCTTTTAAGCTCGTCCGTCAAGTTGACGAGATGTAGATTCAGTTGTATGCTAGTCCGTCTCGACGGACTAACATGACAGACTAACTTTAAAACTAGTCCCTCTTGACCGACTAGCTTTAAAGCTAGTCTGTCCATTGACGGACCGAGGTTAGGTTTTCAGTGAGGAGAAAGAGATAACGAATGAATAAGATAGTTGGGAGAGAGACTGGAAGATGAAAATAGGAAAAAGATACAAAAAAGAACATTATTGAGAAATTGAGATGTGAAACTTAAAAGAGCGCGAATTGATCTAAAGCTAAACGATTTATCATGCGATTATTATTTTTTAGTTGGGCGTCAATATGACATAATATTTAAGATCAAAACCTTAAGAGTACAGATTGTGTGAAACTTTTTAGGAGGCATCAAATTTCTTAAAAAAATTAGTGACCTCAAAATAGTCGTGTTTATTAATGGACCTAAAGTCGTTTGCAAACATAACATTGTGCAAATACATTTTTTCCCCCTTTTTTTTGGGGGGGGGGGAGGTGGGGGGTGTGGGAAAGCTTTGTTATCTCAAATTAATAGGCACAAAATTGTTTATTCATTGATAGTATTCATTGTATTGGCATGTTAAAAGTGTTGAACAGTCAATGCACTCTGATAACTGCATAAACATTTTGCTTTCCTTTTTGTTTTCACCGCTCGCGCTTCATATCTGTTTTCCCCTATATGCTTCTGAGGACTTATACCCCTCATAATTATAAGTTTGTTGTTTTTGTTTTGTTTGTTTGTTTTTTATGTGTTTTTTTTTAGCACATAATTTATTTCAAATAAATTGATGGATGAAGAAATCAGCTTTGCGCTTTCTTTAAATCAAGATGAACTAAATAAATGGACAGGCTTGTTTCAGATTAGATAAATACACTTTTTTAATTTCTGAACCCTAATCTCAAGACGAAGGGGTCGGGCCAAATGTCCCCTACCATACTCTGCTTACACCTATATCTACACTCAATACAATATTAGGGTGTTATAAGATGGTATTGTTTTCTTGAGATAGAAAACATTGATTTTTAACTACACTGGTGGTCAAAAAAGGTTGGATTTTTATTATTGATCCAGCCACAGGAATAATTTTAATCTAATTTTAATAAAAAAAAAAAAAAAATTATTATTATATTATTATTATTATTATTAATTATTTTAATATTTTGGGGTGGGGGGGGGGTCCCATCTTTCACTCTTTAGAACCTTGGGTTATATATTGGATTTTTTCCTAAACCATGACCGGGTATTGAATAATTAAAAAAGGTACTTCATCCACCACAATAACCTTTCTTGCAACCTTTTGGCTTACCAAAGCCCCCTCGGTGCTATCCAACGAAACGCTTTTGAGGTGTAGGGTTGCTATTGTTCTTAAAATTACAAACAATGGTTTCTTGTCTAAGTGAGGGGTTGAATTAAAAAGTGTGGTAAAAATATAAATAATAAAAAAAAAAAAAAAAAATATTCTACCGTTATGGTAAAAACAGAGAGAGAGAGGAAAAAACCTTCAACAATCAACTGCTATTATTTCTTCAACAAAAAAAAAAGATAATAATAAAAATTAAAAAATTTCGTCTAAGAAATAACTATATCAACAGTAGTGGATCCAGAATTTTGAAATACGAGGGGTGCATCCCGAAAATTTGAAAAAAATAGGTGCAGGCGAAATTGTTCCAATTTTAACCTGTACACAGTCAATCATTTTTTTTATTTTTTTTTAATTATTATTATTATAGAGGGGGAGCGGGTCTCCTGCACCCCGCCTGGATCCGCCACTGCCAGGTTCCCGGAGAGTTGAGAGGGGACAAACAAATTCAAGAAATTTAAGCTGAACCAAAATGATGTGGCTACAGCAAAAAATAAAAAAATAATAAAATAAATAATAATAATAATAATGAAATGAATAAATAAACAATAATAATAATGTCCAAGCTTAATGAACAACAATTTAAATTCTGCTGGTGTTGTTTTGAACTTCCTATTTTTAAGGTAATAAATTGCTCCAAAATGATAAATATAATATAAAATATAGAAATACCAAATTTTTGTTAACATTTAAAAGTTTTTAGATACGTTTATACCTTGGTATTCACAGAAAACAATTACATATATATTTCAAGTAGAAAATGTTTATATTTCATTATACCGAATAGTTACTTTACATGTAAAATAGCACTTAAACAGGGAGGGCAAACTACTGAGCACAAAACAAAATAACCTTCAATCATTTTATTCGATAACACAAAGCGCCCACATTTGGTGACATAAAGAAATTGATGTAAAAAACATACAAACAAAAGTTCTGCGTTGGTTGGACGCACTTCGAACGTGGAAGGAACGTTCACCCGACGCGCTAAACGATCAAGTATCGAATGCCCAACGCTTTCAAAGCGTCCTTATAAGAACGCTGTTACACGCAAAAATTTTTGAACATGTTCAAAATCAAATATTGACCTCAGCGTTCCTCTGCGTTTTCTCTGCGTATACCAACGAAAAGCAAACGCTTTCCTACGTTTGCCAAGCGATTTTTGAACGACAGTCCGCGCTCATGAACTTGCGCGAACATGCAATTAACATTCCACGAACGTCGGACAGTCATTACTTAATACGCACATGTTTGGCGTTTCCTAACGTTCTTTAACACGTCTAAAAACGCTAGACATAAGTTGGGTAATCGCTGTTCAGTCGTTGCTAATGCTCGGCAATCGTTAGGTGGACGCTAAGCATGTGCAGTCATCGTTACACTGACGCTATTTATTCGCTTCTCAGTCGTTTAGAGCTTATTAAAAATTCCATTTTAGGCAGGAAAAATGGACGTTCTTGAGCGTATTTTGGACTTATACCCCATTCACAGTGGTTTTCAAATTTATCTCGGTGCTGTCGCGGTGCTGTCGCGGGACGGCAACACCGTTATAAACCCGCTATAAATGCATTCACAGTGGAAAAGCTATCCCGGGACTGTCCCGGGATAGATTTCATATACCCATTCACACTGCAGCGT
>CALNVZ010001158.1:31427-52266 GCA_940671915.1 Paracentrotus lividus
GTATCATTGATAGTATTCATTATTGCGCATGTTAAAAGTGTGAAGTCAATGCACTCTGATAACTGCATAAACATTTGCTTTCCTTTTTGTTTCACCGCTCGCGCTTCATATCTGTTTTCCCCTTATATGCTTCTGAGGACTATATACCCCTCATAATTATAAAGTTTGTTTGTTTTTGTTTTTGTTTGTTTGTTTTTTGTGTTTAGCACATAATTTATTTCAAATAAATTTGAATGGATGAAGAAATCAGCTTGCGCTTTCTTTAAAATCAAGATGAATAATAAATGGACAGGGTGTGTTTCAGATTAGATAAAATTACACTTTTTAATTTTCTGAACCCTATCAAGACGAAGGGGTCGGGCCAATGTCCCCTACCATACTCTGTTACACTATATCTCACTAATACAATATTAGGGTGCTTATAAGATGCGTATGTTTCTTTGAGATTAGATAACATGCCATTTTAACTACACTGGTGGTCAAAAAAAGGTTGATTTTTATTATTGATCCAGCCACAGGAATAATTTTAATCTAATTTTAATAAAAAAAAAAAAAAAATTATTATTATTATTATTATTATTATTATTTATTATTTTAATATTTTGGGGTGGGGGTCCCATCTTTCCACTCTTTAGAACCTTGGGTTATATATTGATTTTTCCTAAACCATGACCGGGCTTATTGATAATAAAAAAGGTACTTCATCCACACAATAAACCTGTTCTTGCAACCTTTTGGCTTACAAAGCCCCTCCGGTGCTATCCAACCGAAACGCTTTTGAGGTTGTAGGGTGCTATTGTTCTTAAAATACAACAATGGTTTCTGTCTAGTGAGGGTTTGAATTAAAAAGATGGGTAAAAATATAAATAATAAAAAAAAAAAAAAAAAATATTCTACCGTATTGGAAAACAGAGAGAGAGGGAAAAAACCTTCAACAATCAACTGCTATTATTTCTTTCAACAAAAAAAAGATAATTAATAAAAATAAAATTTCGTCTAGAAATACTATATCAACAGTAGTGGATCCAGAATTTTGAAAATACGAGGGGTGCATCCCGAAAATTTGAAAAAAATAGGTGAGGGCGAAATTGTTCAATTTTACCTGTACACAGTCAATCATTTTTTTAAATTTTTTTTTTAATTATTTTATTTTATTTTTTTTAATATTTTATATAGAGGGGAGCGGGTCTCCTGCACCCGCCTGGATCCGCCCACTGCCAGGTTCCCCGGAGAGTTGAGAGGCGACAAACAAATTCAAGAATTTAAGCTGAACCCAAAATTGATGTTTGTGGTACAGCAAAAAAATAAAAAGTAATAAATAATATAATAATTAATGAAATTGAATAAATAAACAATAATAATAATGTCCAGCTTAATGAAAACAATTTAATCTTTGCTGACTTCGTGTTGTTTTGAACTTCTATTTTAAGGTAATTAAATTGCTCCAAAATGATAAATATAATATAATATAGAATACCAAATTTTGTTAACATTAAGTTTTTTGATACGTTATACCTTGGTATTCACAGAAACAATTACATATATATTTCCCAAAAGTTAGGAAAATGTTTTTTATATTTTTTTCTATCCCGGGGAAATAAGGTTACTTTACATGTAAAATAGCACTTAAACAGGAGGGCAATACTGAGCCACAAAACAAAATAACCTTCAATCATTTTATTCGATACACAAAGCGCCCATTTGGTGTGACATAAGAAATTGATGTAAAACATACAACAAAGTTCTGCGTTGGGTTGGACGCACTTCGAACGTGGAGAGAACGTTCACCCGACGCGCTAAACGATCAAGTATTCGGAATGCCCAACGCTTTCAAAGCGTCCTTATAAGAACGCTGTTACACGCAAAAAATTTTTTGAACATGTTCAAAATCAAATATTGACCTCAAGCGTTCCCTCTGCGTTTTCTTGCGCTATACCAACGAAAGCAAACGCTTTCCTACGTTTGCAAGCGTTTGAACGACAGTCCGCGCTCGATGAACTTTGCGCGAAACATGCAATTAACATTCCACGAACCGGTCGGACAGTCTATTACTTAATACGCACATGTTTTGGCGTTCTACGTTCTTAACACGTCTAAAAACGCTAGACATAAGTTGGGTAATCGCTGTTCAGTCGTGCTAATGCTCGGCAATGTTTAGGTGACGTAAGCATGTGCAGTCATCGTTTACACTGACGCTATTTATTCGCTTCTCAGTCGTTTAGAGCTTATTAAAAAATTTCATTTTAGGCCAGGAAAAATGGACGTTCTTGAGCGTATTTTGGACTTAACCCCATTCACAGTGGTTTTCAATTTATCTCGGTGCTGTCGCGGTGCGGTCGGGACGCAACCCGTTATAAACCCGCTATTAAAATGCATTCACAGTGGAAAGCTATCCCGGGACGTCCCGCGGATAGATTTTCATATACCATTCACACTGCACGTGTACTGTGATTTTTATGACCTCCGTAACAAATACTTGAATCTTGATTTTCTCCTTTCCTTTTCTTTCTTCATTTCTTTTTGATTCTTGTTTTCCTTCTTTCCCCTTTCTTTCTTTATCTTAATGTGTTCTTTTGTTTCCACTTCTTTCTTTATCTTCATTCCTTATGTATTTCTTTTGGTTTTTCCTCTTTCCTTTCTTTTCTATCATTTCTTATGTATTTTCTTTGTTTCCTCCTTCTCCTTCTTTTATATCTTTTTTATGTATCTTGTTTTTCCTTTCGTTTCTTTCTTCATTTATGTGTTTCTTGTTTTCACTTCTTTCTTTTTTTTTCTATTCATTCTTATGTAATTTCTTTGTTTTTCTCCTTCTTCCTTTCTTTCTATATTTCTTATGTATTTCTTTGTTTTTCTCCTTCTTTCTTTTCTTTCTATCATTTCTTTATGTATTCTTTGTTTTTCTCCTTCTTTCCCTTCTCTTTTCTTCATTTCTTATGTATTTCTTGTTTTCCTCCTTCTTTCCTTTTCTTTTCTATCATTTTCTTATGTATGTTCTTGTTTTCTCCTTTCCTTTTCTTTATTCTGTTTTTTATTATTTCTTTGTTTTCTCCTCTTCCTTCTTCCTATCTTCTATTGTATTTCTTGTTTTTCTCTCTCTTTCTTTTTATTTTTCTACATTCCCTTATGTAATTTCTTTGTGTTTTCTCCTTCTTTCCTTCTTTTCTTATCATTTCTATGTATTTCTTTGTTTTTTTCCCTTTCTTTCTTTCTATCATTTCTTATGTTTTTCTTTGTTTTTCCTCTTCTTCCTTTTTCTATCATTCCTTATGTATTTCTTTGTTTTCTCCTTTCGTCTTCTTTCTATCATTTTCTTATGGTTTCTTGTTTTCCCACTTCTTTCTTTTTATTTCTATCATTCCTTATGTATTTCTTTGTTTTTCTCCTTCTTCCTTTTCTTTTCTATCATTTTCTATGTATTTCTTTGTTTTTCTCCTTTCTTCCTTTCTTTTCTACATTCTTATGTATTTCTTTGTTTTCTCCTTCTTCCTTCTTTCTATCATTTCTCTATGTATTTCTTTGTTGTTCTCCTTTCCTTTCTTTTATATTCTTTTTATGTATTTCTTGTTTTTCTCTTCTTTCCTCCTTCTTTTCTATCTTTTTATGTATTCTTGTTTTTCTCCTTCTTTCTTTTATCTTTCTATCATTCCATTATGTATTTCTTGTTTTTCTCCTTCTTTCCTTTTCTTTTCTATCATTTCTTATGTATTTCTTTGTTTTCTCCTTTTTCGTTTTCTTTCTATCATTCTATGTATTTCTTTTGTTTTTCTCCTTCTTTCCTTTTCTTTTCTATCATTCCTTATGTATTTCTTTGTTTTCTCCTTCTTTCTTTTCTTTTCTATATTTCTTATGTATTTCTTTGTTTTTTCTCCTTCTTTCCTCTTTTCTATCATTTCTATGTATTCTTTGTTTCATCCTTCTTTCCTTTTCTTTTCTATCATTTCTTTATGTGTTTCTTTGTTTTCCATTCTTTCTTTTTATTTTCTTTTCATTCCTTATATGTATTTCTTTGTTTTTCTCCTTCTTTCCTTTTCTTTTCTATCATTTCTTATGTATTTCTTTGTTTTTCTCCTTCTTTCCTTTTCTTTTATATCTTTTTTTATGTATTTCTTTGTTTTTCTCCTTTCGTTTTCTTTCTATCATTTCTTATGTGTTTCTTTGTTTTCCACTTCTTTCTTTTTATTTTCTATCATTCCTTATGTATTTCTTTGTTTTTCTCCTTCTTTCCTTTTCTTTTCTATCATTTCTTATGTATTTCTTTGTTTTTCTCCTTTCGTTTTCTTTCTATCATTTCTTATGTATTTCTTTGTTTTTCTCCTTCTTTCCTTTTCCTTTCTATCATTTCTTATGTATTTCTTTGTTTTTCTCCTTCCTTCCTCTTCTTTTCTATCTTTTCTTATGTATTTCTTTGTTTTTCTCCTTCTTTCCTTTTCTTTTCTATCATTTCTTATGTATTTCTTTGTTTTTTTCCTTCTTTCCTTTTCTTTTCTATCATTTCTTATGTATTTCTTTGTTTTCCACTTCTTTCTTTTTATTTTCTGTCATTTCTTATGTATTTCCGTGTTTTATCCTTCTTTCATTCTCTTTTCTGGAAATTCTTATGTATTTCATTGTTTTTTATCCCGGTGCTGTAGCGGAGTGCCTTCACACTGAAGGCACTCCGCGACAGTCGCGGGACTGTCCCGGTGCTGTTACTATGGTTCGAGCGTGATAGTTTATCGCGGTGTTATAGCGGAGCGAGGTTATCCCGGGATAGTTTATAGCGGGTCCGAGCATTCACACTAAAGGCAACACCGCTACAGTCGCGGGACAGTCCCGCGACTGTAGCGGTGTTTGAGGCCACTGTGAATGGGGTATAAGTCAAATTTCGATTGAAAATCGTGAACGCTAGACACACGTTACCTCAACACGCTCTAGTGTGAGGGCACCATTAAGGTCAGACAGGATAAGGATAAACAAAATATAGTAAAAGACAAAATCCGATAATCACATATACATGTGATGTATTCATGAAGGCAAATTCAATGATTAACCGAACAAAAATTATTTTTAAAAAAATCACGAGATCAAATGCTGATTAACATCCCCCTTAAAGAATTAATAAAAAAAAAATCAACTTTATCATAGTTGCTGATTAAATTAAAGCACAATCTTCAAAAATACATAAAATAATAATAATTAAAGAAGAAAAAAGAGACGCTTTTTTTTTTCTCCGTTCTCCAACTTGAGATCATTTTATGACTTTATATCGTGACTCCACCCAAATATTACCTATTACAGTTGATCACGATTCCTTGAGAGCAAAATGCATTTACTTGATAAATGATTGCAATAAAAACGTATTAGACGGTAATTATGATTGGTTTAATGATTAAAATATTATATCTATTTGGCAGTAATTTACTTGCTGATCAATTAAACCGAGACATGTAAAAGTTATAGTACCCAGTTCACGATTTTATTGAAGTGGAATTACGATATTATCAGTACGTGAAACGTCTCACAGAATGCAACTTGCATGTTTTAAATATAATTAACTTTCGAGAGCAGTCGTTTTACGAGCTTCTCGTGATGTAGCATCACAATAAATGTTTAACTGAATATATGAATTTCATCTTCGGTAATTATGATTGGCTTAATGATTAAAATATTATATCTATTTGGCATTAATTTACTTGCTGATCAATTAAACCGAGATATGTAAAAGTTATAGTACCCAGTTCACGATTTTATTGAAGTGGAATTACGATATTATCAGTACGTGAAACGTCTCACAGAATGCAACTTGGATCTTTTAAATATAATTAACTTTCGAGAGCAGTCGTTTTACGAGCTTCTCGTGATGTAGCATCACAATAAATGTTTAACTGAATATATGAATTTCATCTTTTCCATTTAATGTGCGACAGTAACCATGAAACTTTGCCTATATGTGAAAAGGAGCTAAATCTCTTTTTGATGAAAATTTAGTTAATGATATATGACCATTGTCCAGACTGGTACCTGTCTATGAACAAAAGTTGAAACCTCAATTCAGAAAGCAATTATTACAAAATGTACACTTAATTATCATCTTTCCATAGACGCCTGTACCGAATTTTGCAAACAAATGCCCTTTTCTCAGAAGTGACAAGAGTGGATTTAGCGCCTTTTTGAATTCAAACTCTTCAATTGTTAATCCGTTATCAAAATAATTATTTATTAACCTCGATCTTTGTCATATTTTGATGTTCTATTAAAGTCTTGTCTATCCCCATCTTTCTATTCTTTAAAAAAAAATTACTTTGGATTTTATAATATATCTGCTGGAATTGATAAACATGCTTGAAGGACCTTCCTTTGACGTGTAACTCATTATCCGCAATACATGAGCAAATAATAGATAACAACTAAAAAGAAATTATATTACCAAAATCTAAGTTTCACTCAAAAATGCAATCACCATATAAACAAAATTCTCTATGACGCCTCATACGTTCACAATCAATGATATTATTGCAACAGGACTGAAAACAAATGAAAATGGATAGATTAGATATATATTTTATAACCTAACCATCCCGAATGTTCCTGTTCATTAAACATGTTGGTGATGATGGTGATGTCTACATGACAACAAGCCCATTGTTAAAAAAAACCCCTACGGATCTTACTTATTTTCTTAAAAAACTACAAAGGAAAATTTGGAAATAGCATCAACATTGTGAGACATGGTAGCTCACAGTCTGTATCAAATACAATGGTACAAGTGGGATTTTTTATTATTATTTTTTTTTTTGTCTTTGTTTTTTAGAATGAGGATTAATCACAATTTAATAGTGTTTGATATTTCCATACAGCAGAAAAATAAGGCTTATACAATTTTCCCATGTCAATTAGTGCTGTCGATGCTAAGATATGATCAGTTTTCTACAATCAAGAAAATTCAAATTTTTGCAAACTTTTCTATAGGTTTGTGTAGATTTCGCACATATGGCCATGAACTCAAAGCTCCAGAACAATGTATTTGTGTAATTTTTAATCTCTTATCGTCCGACAAAGTTTTACAAAAGTAAATCATAAACAAATAAAGTGTATAAGCAAAAACAAATATTTTGGCTTTACACTCTCAGAAAAATTTTAACCAACCGGCCAAAATTTTAACCAACCGTTGGTTCAAATATGAACTTACCAACTGTTGGTTAAACGCGTTAACCAACCCCAGTTGGTTAAAATTTAACCAATTATGTATTAAAACTTTAATAAAAAGTTGGTTAAAATATTTTAACCAACCCTAGTTGGTTAAATTTTTTAATACTTAATTGGTTAATTTCTTTTTTTAATACATCATGGTTGGTTAAAAAAAAATCAAGCGATAGACCAGACTGGACCGGCCTTGTGACAATTTGATCAAAGTATTGGTACAAATAACATGAAGAGTTATGCCTGTATTATTAGACTACATGCATTACTTGTTGGCCTAAATAGGGTAGGCCTACAGTAGGCTAAGTATTGGTCCAGTAGTCAGTACAATATCATTACTTCGGTTCAGACGTTAGGTCTACAATCTAGTCCAGTATCTGAGATCTAACTGGATCTAATTATAGATCAAGAATATAGAAACGAGATGCTGGCCTAAATTCTACGTTTAGATTCCAAGGTCATCACTCTTAAACCAGTCAAGTAGGCCTCATTGGACTATAATCGAAAGGTCTAAAAATATTTAGGCTAAATTTAAATGCAAGTGATGGTTCTAACGTAGTTCTAATATTTAGCCAACTAAATCTATGACCTCAAGACTTAGTCCGAGACCAAGCTGATTTGAGAGCGAAGTATTTAGATTCTAGACCGGAGCTGCATAGATTTCAGGCAAGTTTAATACCTAAGTTAACGCTAGGTCTAACGTCTCAACCGAAATAATTAAGAACCGTACTGGCCATGTAGTCCAAAACATAATGCATGTTAGTCCTATATCACAGGCCTATACTCTTCAAGTCATTTCTACCTACCAATATACTTTGATCAGATTGTCAAGATAGGTCCAGCCAGACCAGCAGTCAGCTTGTGTAACTCTGTTGTCGTCGAGAACAAAATACGTGCATAATGAATAGGCGCACCATATCTTACGTGTATAAATCAAAATCGCAAGATTTCTAGCGCGAGGAGCGGAGCGCGTATCTTTGTTAAATCCCCGTTTCCCATTGGTTGTTTTTCTTCCACGTGACCAATTTTTTAAACCAACTATTGGTTAAAATTGGAATTGGGCTTTTTTAACCAACCCATGCTTTTTCACGTTTAACCAACTTGTTTTTTAGCCAACTTTTCTTTTTAATACATTATTGGTTAATATTTTTAACCAACTGGTTTTAATATGCATTTTTTTTTACCAGCGTTCTGAGAGTGTAATATGTAATATGTATATGTATATGTGTAAAAATACACACATCGGTAGAGAAGATTTCATACCTAAATCATTCCCCCCCCCCCCCCCCCCCGGTTGTACATTTTTCATTCTACGGACTGTACATGATGTATGAGTACATGACAGTATCAAGGCTTCGTGCTACACGTGAAGGTTTAATTGCAGGCTGACCCATCTTTACGCAGATCTTAAGAACACAAGAGGAATACCCTTAATGAAGGTGTAGGCCTACAGGTTCAGGCTTAGAATCATTTAAAGAATCCTTGTTCTGAAGTAACTAAGTTCTATTACATCCTACAAACAATCTTCCAGATTCTTGACAGTACGAAATTTACCCCTAATAATAGGATGTCTAAAATGAATAAACATCACCTGCATACATGTTGCTTGATATACCACTATTATATCCTGAAGGGAAGATATAAACATTGTAAAAAGCACTGGACCAACGACAAAGCCTTGTGGAACCTAGCACGACATAATTATTCTACTTTTTTTGTTGCTCATGTAACAAAATGTTAAAGCTCGATTACAGTTTTTGTAAGATTTAATTTACGAATGGTCTCTTTTGAAACAACTATGAAATAAGAAATATGTCAATTAAAACAATTTTACACTTTGAAATTTGTATTTAATATAGCGTCTTCTATTGACACTGATATCATTTTTCTTAAAATAGATGGAATAATCTTTTAAAATATCTAGCTAATCTATGTCAAAGAAAAACATACGAAAGGTATTATTCTGAAATTTACCTCCCTATCCGTGCCCATAACATTGTAAAATATAGGCAATTTACAGGGACCTTGAGATTTCATATAAAACATTTTTTATAGTAATATAATGTACATTTATGATATTCTTTTTAGATCTCACTTTTTTAAATGCTATGTATTTTATCTTTGCATCTTTCATTCTATATCAAAGTAGACTCAAATCTAGGAAGCATTGCGATATTACAAAACTATACCCCAGCTTTAAAACCCCAGAAAACTTTACTGTTTTGAAGGGAAAAAAATGAAATTTGATCCTCTCGGTATACAATAATAAATGGACTGAACATTATTGTTGTTTAAAACAGATTAATCTCATTTTAAATTTTAAGCTTAATTTTACCATATGTATTGAAACACAGTGATTGTTCCTCCCAAAAGTACTCAAAACATTCTTAAGTAACCAAATTCACAAAATCAAAATAATATGCAGATTCAAGTCAATTACAAAACGAGATTCTAAAAAGTAATATCTAAAATCAGCTAATGCTTTGGCACTACAATGCCTTCAAGAGAAAAAGGGAAAAGCCTTGTAATCAACTTACCAGAAGATATGATGCTAAAAATGACAAGCTGATATCTAGCAAGTCTAATAGCCATGGTGCACTAAACAGTGGACCAACAATGTCTTCGGTAGCAGCAGAAAATTAGAAATGATCAAGACTTGGTGGGCCTCGCAACTTAATATCTAAGCTGGGCAGAATCCTATTGAAGTAATATTGACAGATTAGGACATTTATGCACATCCTGGTCGTGTGCAAAAAGAAATGGTTATAGTGATAATAAAATCATAAAGAGGTAAAACCAAAGTATATGAACTCTAGAGAGAGATAAAGAGCAAGTAAGAGAGAGAGAGAGAGAGAGAGAGAGAGAGAGAGAGGGAGGGGGAGGGGGAGTTGGTTTAGACAGAGAGGCATAATGATTGAAGGAGTGTCGGTTTCTGGCTTTTACCATCACAAATGATAATTATTAACCAATGACTGATAACACATTACCAAATGTAAAATTAAGGAATAACATTTACGCTTGCGAATCTCCCTCTCAATGAGATATGCCTACCTTTGCATGAATCAATCAATTAATTTTATACCATTCGTTTCTCAGTTACAATAAAAAATTGGTAACGATGAAATAGCAAAGAGTTAAATTATCATCATCAGCCTCTCAATAAACCCCATTTCCTTATAGGGAAAATAATGAACAAAAATCTTTAATCGGTTTAAATGATTTTATTCACAAATGTGTTTAAATTATAAAAAAAATACAATATTAGATTTTAATACTTTTTGTAAATGTGTTATCTTCTATAACCTACTTTTTTTCTTGAAAATATACATGTACAAGTATGTATGCCACAAATCAAATGTAGGCATACCAAAGTTAATTAATAATTCAACTGCATTTTTTTAAATAACGAGGTGCTATTTGCATATACCATGATCAAATTTAGGTTCGAATCTCAGTCTCGTGACAATAAAGGTCGGTCCAAAGGTAAATAATCACATGAATATGAACCAATTAAACAAGCTGAATAATACTCTGCAAAGAGAAAGAGAGAGAGAGAGACTCTTGACGGAGTGAATTTCGGTTTAAAAAAAAAAAAAAAACAGGGGAGATTTAGAGTAAAATTTGATTGAATTTTAAGTGAAAATTTGTAATATTACTCATTTTGAAGAAAACAAATGGATCACTCCAAGATTTTGAGTGATCCCTGAGTTTGCTTTGAAATGAGTGAAAATACAATTTTTTTTCCTCAAAATTAATTCCATTTCTATTATAATTATTATTATTATTTTTATTTTTTCTTAGAGAGAGAGAATCTTTTTCCATTTGTAACTGTAATTTCGGTTCGCTCACAGTTAGTCAAATTCGAGTCTGTACATCAAGACTAGAGTCACATATCGTTTGAACTCTTGTCAGTATATCCTGGAGATACCCACTCTTTATGTTTCCTGATGTTCTCTACAGAGCTGCTCTCTTCATGTTAACACTCTTCATATGTAGTTTGTTTGCCAACTTACCCGGTGATTGACCGAACTCCACATTCTCTTTACTCGTTTCATTGTTTACAAGTTTAATGATCTCTTCTTTCGACCCGTTGCATCAAAACAACTCAGACTTTCATTTGTATTGACTCAGTCGTAGCTGATTCCTACATTCCAGTTTCATTCCAGTTTTGTTCTACTTTTTATAGGGTCACTAGCCGGAGAGTATTTTAAAATATAAATATTCATTTTAATTTAGGCTTTGATTAAGAGGACCAATTGATAAATGGGATACAATCGAGAACAAAGTTAAGCCAAAGGACACCAGTCAACAACAGCGGTAAAATTGAGTTGAGCATTATCGTCAACCTCGGTATTTATAGACAATTGACAGATGTAATAAAGGGTTCTGGATAAAATGCAACTAAACTATTTCTTGGAACTGGGTTATCCTCATCTTCATTGAAACAGTCATGATGAGAGAATCGGGGAAGAAAGTCATCTGCTATCTTATTTTGATGTGGAGTTATCTAGGAGGGGCTCAAGGTCAGTATTTGAAGAGTTTAATTCCAAAAAGCGCTAAATCCACTTTTGATGAAAATTGAGTTATTGATACCTGCCCGTTGTTCAGAATGGTACCTGTTTATAAACAAAAGCTGAAAACTAAATCTAGACAGCAATTATTTTAAAAATGCATATTTAAATCTCAATTTTCCATAGACACCTGTACAAAATTTTACAAACAAATGCCTTTTTCTCAGAAGTTACAAAAGTGGATTTAGCGCCTTTTGGAATCAAACTCTTCATTTGTAAAGCTCCTTCCCTTCCTTTCACCTTCATTCTTAGATATTTTATCTCTTTTTAAACCATTGATTATCTTCTTTACTTTAGCTGCATATTTTACTGAATATACAAAGATTAATTTAAGTAGACTATTGAATAACCTTTATTTCAATCACGATGTTGTCTTTAATTTGTAGGCTCCTCAACTAAATTAAAAGCCTGAATGTTCGTTGGTTCCAGGAGAACTAAATAATTATAAATGTACCCCTACCCCCAAGAAACGTTCTAATATATAACATAACATAACATAACATTTTTATATATATTATCATTTAAATGTCACAAAATTGATATTTTCAGGTTTTTGCTATTTGCAAGCTTTTTTTGTTTTTGTTTTCAAACGAATTAAATTTAAGGACAATCAAGCTTGTTTGCATGCTTTATCCAGGCTCAGGTGATTATACATTGAATGACTCGCCTTAAAATACGGATTTTGTTTCAAACAAAATAGACTAATTGTGGCAACATAGATAATTATTATGTATTCAAATTGATCATTAACCTGCGATGGATATATAATTATTAGAGAATATTGGGGGGAAATCTTGAGAATGTCAATGTCCGACCACTAGAAAGCATGGGAATCGAACAATTGGTTTCGAATGAAGATACTTGTCGTGGGAAATTCATTTTGGTCTGTTTTTGCTCGATAAAGCTATTTCAACAGCATCATGAATCAGTCATATATGCACCTGGATATCTTTTCAATATTCATTGTTTCACTCTGGTCCTGTTTCTTTTATGTATGTGTCTCTTATCATCACGGTTTACTGCCAATAAGTTGGGTAAAAGCCTTGTAAAAGTTTTTGTCTTTCTGGCTTATACGTTGCCAGCAAAACATCGTGTTGCTCAGTGAAGTGCAAACATATATTTTTACAATAGTATGTCATTACTTGATAAGTCAGGTGGCTACATGAAACAAAGCAAAAAACGTGCTGTCATTTCCAGTAATTAAAATAGTTTCTACATCTTCAAAATATTTTTTTTTTCTTTTGTGTGTTTTTTTTTCTTTTTCTTTCTTTTTTGGTCCTACAATGAATCAATACTAATTACGCCACATTTACATTTTTACCGCACAACCGGGGATAAATAGAGAAAATGGGTACTTGTTATAATTGGTTGATTTTAAAGGTTAAAGTGAAAAATTTGGTTGATTTGTAAATAACAATACTCATAAGAGCGTGTGAACAGGAGTTCAAAATAAACCTAAGCAAAGCTTGAATTTATCAAGTTCAAATCGATTATATAACATTTCCTTTATCGATCCTTTTTGTTCCCACAGACCTGCCTTGGGCTGATATTGGATCATCCTTCCCTGATCCTGCACCGGATGGGGCAATACCTGGTCATGACTATGGCCAAAGCTCTGCCTTTCCGAACCCAGCGAACCCAAACCCAGACCCCGTCTACCCTTTTCCAAACTTACCTTACGTCATCCCTCCAGCCGCCGTCGATACGCTGTCGATACACAGACGGAGGTTGCACTTCCGGTACTGCCAACAGAGCGCCCGGTTTTAGTTCCGGTTAAGCCTGTAATCACGTCTCGTGTGAATCCAAGTGAGTCATCAGAGGTTTAATGTCAAGCTTCGATATTACGTTTGATTTAAACAATGTGTATATTTCTGTTTATTATGTGGGAATTCGCGACTTCCAAATCCAACTAACTTGAACGGAGCAAAGAAAACACAATCCTATCTTTCTTTTTCAATTGGACGACATGACAAGCATGAAAATAGAAGAAGAAAAAATATCACGTTTAATATATAATTATAATTGTCACAATGATTGTTGTCTGTAATTACTTTTCTTTAAAGTGTGTTCACCGTGACCTTGCAGCCCGTAATATATTGGTGTGTGATAACTACGTATGTAAGGTGACTGACTTTGGTTTATCAAGGAGTGATGAGGTTTATGTCACGACCACTGCTGTAAGTTATTCTATATACAGTGCGTTCCAAAAAGAACTATACACTTTTAACAAGGCTACCAAATTAAAAATATATATTTCTTGGGGGAAGGTTTATATGTATATAAAGCTCATATCCTGAACTATCATTATGACTAAAAAAATTCTGAAAATAACGCATTCTTCAGTAAGCAATGCCCACTTTTATGAAGGACACAAAAAATAGCCTGCGCAGGAATTCGCTATTCATTTACCACCTGAGTATGGAACGCCAAGAAGGATTCAAGTAATAATGGAATAAATCGGCTAACAAGGAAAAAAAATAAACTGACGTCAGAGCAAATATCAATAATATGAAAACAAAACAGTTGAAAACTACATTTTGCATAATATTGATTGTTAATTTGTGACTTGTGATATATCTTTTACTCTGTTAGCTGTTTCATTCCATTAATTATTTGAATCCTTTTGGTAAATGAATAAAAAATTTCTGCGCAGGCTATTTTTTGTGTCCTTCATAAACGTGGGCATTGCTAACTGAAGAATGCGTTATTTTCAGATTTTCTTGTGTCATAATGATAGTTGAGGATATTATTATGAGCTTTATATACACCTAATCCTTTTCCCCAAGAAATATATATTTTTAATTTGGTAGCCTTGTCAACAGTGTATAGTTCTTTTTGGGACACACTGTATAATATATATATATACCTCATTTTAAGAATCTTCTGAGTGGTTGAAAGGGCAGTCATGTTCTGAACCATGACCGCCATCGCCCTTTTCCCGGTTTTACCGTGACATTGATTTTATAGAGTTCTGTTTACATTGTTTTCACATCCCCATTTGTTACTTGCAAAAAGTTGCTCTGTGCGATGATTGAGGATACCATAATTTATGTAGACTTACTATTATTATTATTATTATTTTTTTTAATTGACTGCTTTTATTTTCGGGACATGGTCGTTTTGTTGAGCTCGAGGGACCTTCAAATCTTATATGACCCCAGACCGTAGGCTGCAGGTCATAGCAGATTTGGAGGTCCCTAGAGCCCTAGAAACGACTGTGCCCCTCAAATTAGTCAATATATATCTTTACTATTGTCTTCTTGATTAATGCTCATATCCATCCACCTCCCCAAATGGTGTTTGATTAGGGAGAAAGACGATATCGGGGGGACAAGGAATGTCCTTCGTTAGCGAGATAATTTCTGCACCAGTAATCCCTTCTGATCTCGATCTCTGTAACGCTGCTGTCCATTAATTTCCATATCTAATTGAACTGTAACTGTTTCTCCAGCCATATCTCTTTTGATTAATTTTATTGAAAATTCGGAACATCTAAACTTTTCTACTATGGATACATTTAGAACATAATTCATGCATGGAGACGAAATTCCCCTTGCAATTTGACAATGTTTATGCGATCTTCATGAAATATAGCTCCCTCATATTACATCATATCAATTCAAATCACTGTCATGGTGCTGCTGTACAAAAAAAAAGTAATTGCAACAGATTCGTTTTGAACAAATTAACTTATATTAGTTGATTTTTTAAAAGGAAATTGGAAACCTTTTTTTTTCTCTCTCTTTTTTCAGGGTCGTTTACCGGTTAGATGGATGGCTATCGAGTCTCTAAATTATAGTGTGTACACCACGAAAAGCGATTGTAAGTTATATGTTATAAACATTATAAATAATTTACAGTTCTAGAAACAGAATTTTCTGTATTTTACGACTTGAATTACACTGTTATCTAAATTCAAATTGGAATCGTGTCTGACAGTGATCTTCAGCAGTTTGATGATCGATGTACATGGACATGGGAAGTCTTTAATGGTTTATCTTTCGGACTCAATATTTCTGCCAGATATATGATATCAAATCCCAAGCGAGAATCGTGACATCCGTTTGATTTGAACAAGTGTTCCCAATTATATGCCATAGACTATCATATATGCTGTTTTTTTTTACTTGGAGATGGTCTCCGTATCACGTATGATATTTGATGTATATCTAATCAATCATTTTGTTTTACGATGGTATCAATGATAAATTCTAAATTTTGAATGATGAAAAAAACTAAGGCAGTAATGGTCTTCAACTTCAATCGTTTTCATTGATGGAATTGAAGGAGAAATTGTTATGAAGGATATTATACATAATTTGTAATAAGCTAGATTTAAAAGCAAATAGTCATGACATGTTTGATCTGTTGGGCCTTTTCTCTGTCATGTAGTAATTGTAATTGAACTTTTACTCCCACAATACAGATGGTCTTTTGGAGTTCTTTTGTGGGAACTTTGTACCTTGGGGGAGTTTTGTCCTCCAAACAGTATCATATGGGATGTTTCTATATAAATGTATTTGTGTGGATCAGGATTGTTGTGTGTGTATGCAAATGTGGCTTCTTCGTATCTACCTTGTGCTCTTGTCAATTCGATTTGATATCTATTCAGGCGATTTACACCAACATTATCCGAAATTAACAATCTCGTACATTTGAATTCATGAAAAGACCGCATGCGATATATGTGACCGCGCATGACAAAACCAAACTGATGTCGCGCAAGATTTTTTTTTCTGCAAATCAAATTTTCTAAAGCAAATGACATTTTTATTCAAATAATTTTGTGCACTGTATGGATTTTGAGAAGGAAATAAATTTATTATTTTGAAACTTGAGTATTGAACATTTCCCTTTTCATTATATAAAGGTGGGACACCGTACCCTGGAATGACATGTGCCGAACTCTATGAGAGATTACCACTTGGTTATAGGATGGAAAAACCGCTTAATTGCGAGGATGAAGTGTAAGTGAAACCAGGAGATACTGCCAATTTTTTTTAATTATAAAACTATGGTATAATGCTCGACTTTAAAAATATATTGCATTGATAGTTTAGATATAACCAATAATGTTACACTTTAACCTAATCGTGTACAAGAAATTAACGCATACTGTATGGTAGATATAATTAATGTGCGTTTTCTAAGTTTGAAAAGAATCATGAGAAATCCATCCAGTAATTAAGAATGATAATAATTATTATAATTATAATATACACTTATTGGATGCCATTTGTCTAAATTTGTTAAATTTGTGCCGGATAGATATCTAAAATGATGAAAAATCTCACATGCACAGCTATTGGGTCGCCGTTATGTCGTTTGAATCAAATTATTTTCGGATTCATTTTCAGGTATAACATCATGCGTCATTGCTGGCGCGATCGGCCGCACGATCGGCCAACATTCGATCAGCTCCATACAGTACTATCAGGACTCGTCAAAGCAAAACAGGTAAGAAGCAAAACTGGTAAGAAACAATACCAAGACAACAGTTGGGTAGGAAGCCTTCTACTGAAAAAAGGGGGAAAGTCCAGCATGACACCATTACAAATGAAGCATTGTTTAAAAGATGAACTTTTGCCAAGAATTCAAAAATGGTCAGAAAGTAATCCAAAAAGTATTAAAGCTGAAATTTGTGTTGTTCATGTTTGTTAGGGTTTAGATTTACAGCTTCTTCTAGCATGGACAATAATAATAATGAACCATGCTTGTATAGCCCATATTTCAGGGGAAAAAATGAATTAAAGTCCCTAATGCGATTATAAAAATAAAAGGGAAAAGGAAGATGGAATATTTGGACGAAGTTTAACATTATTCTGTCTGGTCTAACAAAATTGATGCCCATATATAAAATGGTTGTTTCCTCTGAGATAAAATGAAATTAATATGGATGTGTTCGTTTTCTCTCTTATTCTCTCTTTCCACAGCCTTATGTAAACGTGGACAAACTCGAAAGTGATCTCCAGTTTTCAGAGCTCAATTCGGACGAGGATTTTAAACATGATAGCTGGGCTTTGTGAGCATTCAATCACCCCCTTCCCTTACTTAAAAAAGAAGTGAAATCTTCTGTTTTCAAATATCTTGCCAATCGCCGATCAATTCGTCAACATGTTATGTGTGCTTGTATTGTCTTCATCATCACTGCTCCATGGAACGTATACTGCACAGTTATTATTATGAACAATCTTGGCAATAATGTTTATCCAACATAACTGTAAGCGTATGGGACATATCATACCAGATATACATTTCTTTTGTCTGGTTCTATGTCCCTTTGACCGTCCATCCACTGTTTGTGGTTATCTATTGGCATAATATAATGTTTATCCCATAATAAGAATATACTTAACTAATATACTAGTCACGAGACCGATTCCAGACAAGATATGGTACATCCGATGTATGTCATTATTATTCAGTTTGGAGTCGGTCACGTATGTGTCTAACTACTTAGTCGCATCGTTCAGATCGATTTAAAGCCGAACCCATACCATTGAAAAGATTATCTCACTGAGCAGCTAATATTTGTTAATTTTCCCTTCGTTATCTCCAGCAAATGATTGCAAACTTAGGGAATTTGAAGGGGGGGGGGGGGGTAAACAGTTATTCAGTTTGTACCGTATCACAAACATGACAAACCGTTTATATTGTGACACAAACTTTCAGAAATGAATTATTCAACATGTTAAAATAAACAATTGCTAAGGCAAAAACTATTTCAGAAACATTCTTTATCAATTCTACATTTTCTAAAACAAACGTTGAAAAATAAGTTGGTAAAGATTTGTCGGTGAATACAAAGGAAAATTTTGCAATAAAGTGCGCTACTCTGTGAGAAGCAGTTTGGAGTCAATATCACCGGTGTGACATAGTTTTGATGTATAACATTAATTTTGTAAGTGTAGCGAGGGCATCTGGTGACAGAGTCATATTCATTTGCTCTACGTTCCCTCACCCCTGGCCCTCCTATAGAATACCTCGTAACGACAGGCATTTATTGCATCACATAGTATGTGTAACAATATATTTTAAATCAATGCAATTAACAAAATGTGTAGAATACAGTGTTGCAAAATAGTTAAACATTGTAGCCGTGAAAACCGTGCCGTGAATCGATCAGATGAAATTTTGTTTCAATCAAAGTAAGCGTGCATGCTCGAAAAAAAAAACAGTACTGTTAAAGTCGGTAGCCTAATATTGTCCTATATATATGAGAACTATAATCATTATGACTATCCCTACAATCTATTATGAATAACCTGCTCTAACTTGTGTTATGTCCACCTTGGTGAGATAGAAATGAAAAAAAAAAAAAAAAATATATATATATATATATATATATATAAAATAACACGATACTTTAGAGTAGAATCATGTTCCATTCAACCAAAAAATGAGAAATTCCCGTATGAATGATTAATAGGTGCCTAATGTTTTATATTTGAAACAATGAAGTATAATGTAGGTTACACTGATAATGCTTCTGGGAATTTTCGAAATAAAATACCCTAGTCATAATATGTGATTTCAAACAAAACATTTGTCATTCGTTTAGGTTTGGCGTCGGCCCTTTCAATATGTCTGAGGTATAACTTAATATCAGGCCGGGTTCCGAATAATGTGTAGAAAATAACCGTGATGGCTATTTTTGTACGGTGCGGTTTGCACAAAAATGGTCGAGACAAAATGTTTTCTACACGTTATACAGGCCCCCAGTTGAAATGTTAATGATGCTTCGCTTATAGTACTATCCATAATTTGTACTGCAACGCATGAAGTACTAGTACTCGTCGTATGTCTTTTTCTAGATAATCATCGTTAGAAGATTTCTCGAGATTCATTTGTTAATTTAACTTTCATACCCCCGTCCCCCTGGGGATCTTGAATATTAATGAGTTAGAATAAGACACTCTGGATATTTTGTTTAATTCATCTTGTCTAAATTGAAGATGCTAGTACTAGATGTTCCTATGTTATAGTGCAGTCAGACCGGCCAGACCGACCTCAAACCAACTATAATTAAATGAAAATTTCAAGATAGTTTGTTAGTTGGTTTGAGGTCGGTCTGGCCGGTCTGACTGAACTATAACATAGGAACATCTAGTACTAGCATCTTCAATTATTTTCCGGAGCAGAGATGACATGGTAGCATAGCCACTCCCATGACAGAAGTAAATGTTCTAGATTTTCATCTCGCTTGGTTCCAACTTTTTTCCCCCTCTAACTTTACGCATATCGAGTATCTGATGCGAAATGTCGGGAGTGGATGTCCCTTTTTGTATTTCATAGCATAAACCGTAATCATATGACAGTTCCTAAGTTTGAATCAAATCCAAAGATTGCTGATTGTGGTCCGATCTTTTGTATATAAGAAAGTTAGTGGGAGTTTAACCCCTCTAATTAGATGTATTTTTCTCTATTTACTACATTAAAAAAATAGTTTTTTTTTGGAGATCTAGAATGAAGTTTTCTTTGCGCGCATTCCACGAAGTTACAATATTGTAGTTATGACTTATGACATCATTAATAGCGATTAAATATTTACATATGAAATAAAATGACAGTGATACGCATTAACATAATATTTAATAAATATTTGGTTAGTTTTGCATTTGAAATATTTCTGATATCATGGAGCTGTTAGTTGTTACCAATCAATACTTGTACAGTAATTGTTTGAACCTCAGTACAATTACATTACAATTTTGAAACAAAAATGCTTGTACATATTACATGTTATTATTTTTTGTATATTTCTTTTATTTTCAATCATGTAGAACTATGCATTACCTAAATGTTGTAGAAAATACATTTGTATAATTGCGTTTTGTCAATAACTTCATTTCTTAGTTAAAATCATCAGTCCGCAGAGTTTACGTCATTTTGTAATTGTAAATATGTATCACTTTTATAAAATTAGATACTTAAATCAATGCACACATTTGTATAACTGAGTATTGCGAGAATGAATACAGTTCAGACATGATAGCCGTTTCCCAGATCAAAACATCATTTACAACATGTACTTGTTAATCAGTTTGTCAACAATATTTATCAAGTCAAAATCAAGCAAAAGTGGCCTC
>CALNVZ010001158.1:60763-77597 GCA_940671915.1 Paracentrotus lividus
CTTGAAGGAGGCCCAATGACAAGGGGGAATGCGGGTCACGTGACCTCCCGGAAGGAAGATATCCGACCGGAATTCCAGGACAGGTGTTTCCTGGAATGCGGATCCCCTATAAAATTTATCATGTTTATCATTCAATTCAGTTTGTTTCAATTTCCATCTTTGAACATTTAAACATACATTTTCATTAATCATCTGTTCAATAGAATGTGTCCTAAATTAGGAGGGGGAGCTTTAAGACCTGAACGTGAATCTGGGAGGGGAACCTGGTCATGTGACTGCCGGGAGGAAGACATCCAACGGAGTTCAAGACAGGAGACTCAGAACTTGGGTTCCCCTACCCAATGCTACTTGACCTAAGTCTACAGTCCCTCCCCCTTTTGTTCAAATTATGACCGATACATTAAATGAAACCTGATCCCAACCAACAAAAACAAGTCCCAGCCAGCATTGAATTTGGCCATAATATGGCTAGCTATTGTGACCTGCATCCTCCCGCAAATGCGTTTATTCGCTTATTCGAATAATCGTATTGTACATATTAATTAACTTCTTAAAACACACTTATCTATGCACTTTTATATTTTAAAATTTGGTTTGAATTGTGATATCATAAGCGGAACTGCCAAGCAATAGTGTGATTACGTAACAGCTGCATATTATCATAATATACTGTCCACTCAGTATTAAGATCGATGGTGAAACGATATAAAACTTGTGAATTTTGTCATTTGTACAGCTCTGAATAATTGCCATGATGTAAATAAAACCATACAAAATAATGGGTTACGTTGTTTCATGTTTATGTTTCTATTCATGAAAAGTGCAGTTAACAAAAAGCATTTTAATTTTCATATAGTTAATTCTATATTTAACTTATCAAATATAATTGCAAAGAAAGTATAACAAAAAAGTTAAAACAAAAACTAAAACAAAAATATCCATATACATGCTGTTCAATATAAAATTATAAGCGAGTGTGTGGGGGAGTGGGGTGATCAGTGGATGTGAGTGTCAGTGAAAGGGAGGGAGTGTGAAAGACATGCACACACCAGATAGATAGAAAAGGAGTCATGGTCAAGAAAAGAGGATGGGACAGTGTGTCTGAGGGTGTGTGTTTGTGTGTTGTGTGTGTAGGTGTGTGTGTGTGCGTGTATGTGTGTGTGTGTGCGTGTATGTGTGTGTGTGTGGTTTTGTGAGTGTATTAAATCAGTAAACGATTGGGAGCTGAGATAAAACCAAATAGTCTGGCCTGTAATTGGTATTTGCACTTTTAAAAAATTTGTTTAAAGATAAACAACCGAAATTTTTAAATTTTTTTTTATAGAGAACGACAAAATTGCAAACTTATGATTCAACTGTGACCTAGCGGTGGAAATATCCCACACCTGTAAGGGTTCGCTTGGAAAAGGGCCTTAATCAACTTAAAACATATAACTTTAACAAAAAATAACCTGTTTACACGATCTTGTACATACATGAAAGGTGGCTTTGGATAAGTAATTTCGCGTGTTAGTTTAATAGCTTTCGACATTTTTATTAATATTCTTTTAAAAGACAAGTTCATCCATGACCAATGGTAAGTATGTTGATAATTGCCATCAGAAGAATAAATGTGATTCTAGCAAGATGTTATATTTCACTCAGAATGAAAACCAAACTAATGTACATAATATCAAGTCATGTAGGCAGGTACACAGCTTAGTTCATCGCATGTGGTGACTTTCTTATTATCGCCCCAAGTACATTTTTAACGGTCACCAATCTTATCTCTGATTTTATTCACTGGTGACATCAACCAAAAAGGCTCTGTTCTGTCACTCTACACACTGTGAACTTGAGACTCACGTGTAGTTTATAACGTAACAGGGGGAGAATCCCCCTCCTAGGAGTTCAATTACATTTTCAATTTGATAAACTAAATCTTTCATCCCCCCCCCCCCTTGCTGTATGGTGGTGTAACCATAATTCACGCGTGACCTTAATTCACGCATGCCAGATAACTCAAAAAGTAATCAATATTTTGAAAATCTGATAGCACCATCAGAAAGAGGGATCCCAAATTGCCTAAGAATCCATCTGTCGTCACGGTACGGTGTATTGAATTGTGAAATTATTGACCAAACATCGGAAAATTGCGTGTCCGTACCGAAAAATCCGTCGTTCCCGACAAGGGTCTTGAAATCATCATTTTTCGATTTAATATCATCAAAATTGTGAGATGATATTAATATCATACGGTGTATTGAATTGTGAAATTATTGACCAAACATCGGAAAATTGCGTGTCCGTACCGAAAAATCCGTCGTTCCCGACGAAGGTCTTGAAATCATCATTTTTCGATTTAATATCATCAAAAATTGTGAGATTATATTAATATCATCTAATTCTATGAAATTTTGACTTACATTTACTGGAATTCCCTTTCCTTAGAGTGATGGAATTTCTCGATAAATGTTTGTCAAACGCCCGTGCGGGAATTAAGGTCATACTGTTTTGTTGACTTTTTCAGCAGAATGCGCGATCGTTCTATCGACATAGAATTTTGAAATCGCGATATCGTCGAAACCCTTTGACCTACTTCACTTCTTCTTTCGGCGATTCCGAGTTTAGAATTTTGCCGTTTATTTTGCATTAATAGTTTTCGTTGATTTTGTGTAAAGTATAAAAAATTGTTGATTGAATGTTGCATTTTCTATAATTTTTGAAATTTGCGCGAACTATGGTCTCCCCATCATACGAAATTTCAATGATGAACTAAAACCTTTAAGTTAAGTGCAATTCTAGATTACATAAAAATATTTCCAACATATAAGATGGCTTCACTCTGAGTTTTTTACATTCATCCCCCCCCCCCAACAAAAACAGTTTGAACTACAATAGATCCACATTTCACTGAATGTCCATATAATAAAATATTGTTATCATCATCGATGATCAATATAATTGGTTGTTTAGGGGGCCGTCACACTGAGGTCGTTCTATAACGTTCTTGCCCGTTTTTGCCCGTTTAAAAAAAAAAATGCTGAACGGGCTTTGGTCGGGTTGGAACTTATAACTTTGAAAAATAATTTCTTGAATACGATGCTAGGCAGTTCATAAATAGTTCTCGTTACGTCAATTCCGTCTTTATCGCGTCCGCAATACGTTGTTATCCAGTTCAGAACGAGTAAACTGCTCGTTCACTCTATACCGTTCGTAGCACGTCCAAACGGTCACTAAAAGTGCCTATGCGCAGCATGATAAAAGTTAGGTACCACGTTTGTAGTACGTCCTTCTCGTTCAGAGTAAGTCCTATCCGTTTAAGGAACGTTGTCACTACGTTTAATTTTAGAACTTGAATAATTAATATACAATGCTCGTTTGTATGACGTCCTAGCACATCTTTAGAACGATTTAAGTACGGCAATTTCGTTTGTAGTACGTCCATCTCGTTTCAGTTAGTTGCCACCCCGTTAAATTTTAGGACGAGATGGGCGCCCGATTTTTTTGAACACTTTTTTGGAAATCCGACCGAGCTAGTCCATGAAGTTCGTAAACAGATCGTAAGAAGTATTTACTACGTCCGCTTAGTTTACACACAGACTATGCCCGTTCGGCAAAATTTGCAAGGACGTAGTAGGAACGAGCTCAGTGTGACGGGAGTATTACTGAAGTATTCAATAGTAGTCCATTTGAAGCTCCTATACCTTGTGTAGAGAACCTAGAAAAGTTGTTTCCACTGAAGTTTTTTTGCTGATTTGTGATCTCATGTGATATTACAACAATTTTAGCTTGGTTGCCAACCGGGCAACCTTGGGCAATTTGCATAATTAGCATAAATTCAAAATGGCCGCCATGCTATATGGTGAAACTTAACTTTTGAACTATAGATCGCATTTTGAAGTATAAAACATGCATTTAGGGGTTACTTTATGCAAAGAATCCATTGCAAATGTTGCTTGTATGATTCGATGTCAATTTTACGAGCTAAAGGTCAAATAAAGGTCAAATATTGGAAAATTCATTTATTTTGATTATGCTGATAATATAAGACTTTGAAGGGCTAATTTCATGTAGATAAGAGCAGGCGACAACTCTTGTGGTTCTAAAATAATTTTGGCTTGGTTGCCAAATGGACAACTTTAAGGTTACACAGGCCTAATTACTTCGAAGACACCAAAAATGTGAGTGCGAGCCAACCCAAAGACAAAATACCTAATTTCAAACGCCAAAGGAAGAGAGATGCATGAATTTGCCATATATATGGCTAGCTTATTGTGACCTGCATCCTCCCGCAAATGCGTTTATTCGGCTTATTCGAATAAATCGTATTGCCGAGAAATGGAAAACAGTTCAGACATGATAGCGTTTCTCACTTTTATTGCTACTGGGGGATATTCCCAGATCAAAACATCATTTACAACATGTACTTGTTAATCAGTTTGTCAAACATATTTATCAGGCTCAAAATCAAGCAAAAGTGGCTCTCCTTGAAGGAGGCCAATGACAAGGGGGAATGCGGGTACGTGACCTCCGAAGGAAAGATATCACGACCGGAATTCCAGGACAGGTGTTTCCTGGAATGCGGATTCCGCCTATAAATTTATCATGTTTATCATTCAATTCAAAGTTTGTTCAATTTCCATTTTGAACATTAAACATACATTTTTCCATTAATCATGCTGTTTTCAATGAAATGTGTCTAAATATAGGACGGGGGAGAAAGCTTAAGACCTGAAAGTGATTCTGGGAGGGGAACCTGGTCATAGTGACTGCCGGGAGGAAGACATCCAACGGAGTTCCAAGACAGGAGACTCAGAACTGGTTCCCCTACCCAATGCTTACTTGACCTAAGTCTACAGTCCCTCCCCCTTTTTGTTCAAATTATGACGCATATCATAAGAAACTCCAAAAACCCAAAAGCCATTTTTTTTTTTTTTTTTTTTTTTTTTTTTTTTTGCCATTCTTGGTTCTATACTATCTGCACTCAGGCTGCTTGTGAAGCATATTATTACAAGATCATTCCTACGTTAATCATCTATATAAGATATAACGATGTACTAATTAAGACTGAAATGTGGCATCGTCTTTGCAGATCTTGGCAGTAGCAGCGTCGCATTCCTGAGAGCGATTTTCCTGGTTACAAGAAGGGTCTCCTCGACTGAACTCGACTGCCATTTACCCGGGGATTCATCAATATCAGTTCAACGGGGAAATCCTTTACGTTTTACTGTAAGCAGCCTCGTCTGGCAAGCAGACCGTTTATCTCCGCATTGTTTTCGTTCCATTGTGTGTTGTTATAAATGGGTATTTTCCGGAATCCTCAAATTATTTTAGCTGTACAACAAGCGATGCGGTTCTGATACATAATTCCTGCGCAATCTTGAATGGGTATCACAATCGCTTATCGCCAGTTGCAGAGACTCTAATCTCTCGCAAAGTAATGTTATGCCATTTAGTGCAGAAGTATCATCGAGTTTGCAATCCATCTGGTTGAATCTGTTTCCCTGCTTGGCCAAACATGTGCCAAGCAATTTTGCACCCCTACATGCCCAGAGGAAGAGGTAGTTTGGTAGTGCATATGCTGCTCCCTGAATCAGCTTTCCCACAACAATCAGGATGCGCTATCCAAGTATACTGTAATGAACAAGACGAGAGTCTCCGAGAAGTACATTGCTCCACAAATATATCAAGTTTCATGGTATTTTAGGTATTCCTGGTAAAACTGTAATAAGCTGTTTGTCGTTATTATAATTGTAATTGTTTATTCATTTTGATTTATCATTCGGGTTTCTAAATAGCTGTAACCAAACGAATTTACCAAAAATGCACTACCAATAGGTTAGGGTGAAGCTATTGAATCTCGGTCATAGGAACATTGTAATGTGGAAAGGGCATTCTAAAAATTATTACTTTTGTGCTGTGAGGCTTTGGAATCGCCCACATGATAAGGGATTAACCCTAAATCAGCTTTGAGTCACGAAAACGTACACACAGATAGAAATGCAATGTACACATGTATCGGGCAACGCAAGATTTCGAGACCCCAAACATATCAAACTGTTGTTGGTAATATATTTGGGCAACACAATTACGACTACTAACAGGACACCCGGGGGGGGGGGGGACACAAATCTCGAATATTAACCAGCAATATTCTGCTAACCCGTCTATTCGCCCCCAAACTTTCGGCTCTGTCGCCCGACCCTCTTTCAAAACTGCGCTGGCCCCTTGTGATTCATGTTTTCAAGTTGAATTGAATGTTCTATCATGTTTATTACCATTACAAATTTATGATAAGTTTAATCTAATTCATTACAATATTCCCTCTTGTTTTCCATTTTCCTTCTCTACTTCTTTCGATTCTGTTTTTAATTTATCCCACCTGTTAAAATGTTACTTTCATATTGTATACATTGATGTTTGATACCGTCGTGCCTGCTGTTTATCAGGGTATTGTTGTTTTTATGCAACAACTGGTGAATTTCGTGGCACGTGGATAGACGCCATTTGTCATACAAGTTAAAATATCATTTAGAAAAGTCTATATGGAATTTTTACCTAGTGAAAATACTTTTTTAATCCAATTACCAATTTAGTTTTCAAAACTACGAAGCTTGGAGATATGTACAGCTTTTATTTATGTGTGTTTGATTCGAATAACCATTGATTATTTATCTATGTTTAAAGTACCTGGTTTCAGCAAAATCTTAAGCCATTTGAAACAGAGTTAAAATAGAAAAACCGACCACTGTTTGTATTTCAGAACGCCGATCCTATCTATAATATTTGTGGCAATTTTGATCACTGATTCAAATTCATTGTTTACATCATAATGGGGGTTCCGCGTACCAAGGATGTGGCATTATTGCACGCAATTGTTAACGTCCATAAAGGTATTATGCTATGTTATCCTTATTTTTGTAGTCTACAGATTTCATGCCGTTTTTAAAAAATCAAAAGGCGACACAAACCATGTTTTACGTCTGGTTCTCAGCCTAAGCTGTTCGCATATTTCACGAATATAGATAAGAGAACCCAGTTCACACTGTTTGTATTAACCTCTGTGTCGATTTGGAGGAATTAGAACAAAACCTGACGAGCCTTTTAACTAAACATACATACAACATTAATTGCGTTAATTATATGTAGAGATTAGGGCAATTGAAGAGCAATAACTTTATTGATGCAGCTTTTTACTGTATACTATTCTTAAATATCCGAAATTAACGATGAATGCTCACAAATAATTTTCCCTCTTCTCTCCCACAGCCTTCTCTTTACACTAGATTCCCTTATGGAATACCTAACAAGACTAAATTGTTGGCCAACATAACGGCTATTCACGTGTATTTCCTTCTATTTGTTTTTTATATCGTATTTTTTTTTATTTATTTTTTATTATGTTATTTACTTCATTTAACTGATATCTAAGATTTACAATGTTGTTGGCAGTTTAATAAGGGTCTAAGGGATTGGAAAAATATCTTGAATTAAATCGCACGTCATATTTTCAGAAATTGATGATGAATTTTTAAAAACTATTAAAAATCAAACTTTGCAATGAATGCGAATAGGCCACTACAACAATTTCATATATCAATCTCGCTACGCTAACGCATCAAGTAACAGGTTTCTACCTCTTTGGAAAAAACAAATTCCAGAAACTGGAACTCAAAAATTTCGCCGGATCCGTGGCGTTTCTTGAATCTTCAATTTGTTTTGTTTTGTTTGTTTGTTTTTTTGTTTTTTTAAATGACATTTAGGGATCTAAGATCTTAGATCTAGCTCTTTTGGCTGCGGCCCTCCCTGACAAGGGACAAAATCATTTAGACCTACGCGAGCGCGAAGCGCGAGCCAAAACCTTTGAGCTTCTGAAATGAAGGAATAAGGCAATATTATCATGAATATTCAACTTTGTTACTCTCAATATTGTGGCCATCTGTGATTTTCAGAATTTCCCGAAATTTCCTGAAATTATCTTTACTTCCCTGAAATTCCTTGAAAATACCAAGAAAATTTCCGAATTTTGGGAAGTGTGGAAATACTGTAGGGTAATTAATGCAGCTGGTCTAAAATTTAAGGTGAAGGACACGATATTTACAATTAGGGGAGTATTTTGATTCATAGCCAATAGGAATGGAAATAAACCTCAACCCATTAAAATAGGATCAAACTATAGAGTCTACACAAACTGTAGAACAAAACAACATATTTTTTGTGAAAGGAATAACTTCCGCAACTCTACAGTCAGTGTCAAAAAAATGGTACAGTTGAAAACATTTTTTTTATAGTATGAAGATTAATTTCAACCTAGTAATTGTTTGGTATTTTACCATAAGCACGGAAAATCAGACTTTCTTCTGGCATATTTTTCATTTTATTTGGGTGCCAAGTATTTTTTGAGATATGAATAATTTTCCACAATGCAAGAAAAATCCATATTTTGCACCGCCGTCCCGATGCCTTTGTGTTAATGATTTTCGCATAATGACGTGAATTCGGCGCTCCACAACACTAGACGTGCGTAAATTTTCGATTTGTTTCTTGTCGCACAAAACTTTAGGCATAACTTTTGTTTACCGAAACAAAATTAAACAGGACAAAACGCATCAGCAAGAAATCTATTGGCTTTAAATTTGAATACACAAACACAATTATATTAAAATAATTTCACACTAAATATTTTTTCCACTGACTGTACATTTTTTTTTTGACACAGACTGTACATAAGTAATAAAATTCATTCAACAATGGGGGATTCGGATTTGCTGCCTTGTATTAAAAGACAACACCCTTGCATAGAACATTGAGTAGATCTAGGCAAGGCTATAGTCCGTCATTTGCCATGGAGAAAAGTTCAACAAAAAATCCTACGTTGTGGAGGTTGTTTATGTGCTAAATTTCATCTTTATTGTAAGCAATTGTTCATTCTTTGAACATCAATCTTCTTCGATTTGTTTCATTCTTCAGAAACTAAAAGTCTAAGATCAGTTCACAATTCCTTGATCATCATTTCATGATTTCCCAGTTTTATCGTCAAAGAGCAAACCCCACAACGTAAGATGCCTGGATCGATTGAGCTGAGCTTGAAAAAGAAATTTTTAAATTCCTCTCAAATCCAATGCGTTAATAACCAACTTAAATTGATGGATGAGGCCTAGAACCGTAGATTCTAGATCTAAACGTTAGGGTCTAGCAGTAGATCTATAACAGTTAGTCTAGATCGACAATGTAGGCTATTGAATTGTGAGACCTCACCTGCGCGCAATTCTTGGCATGAACAATGATGATATTGCTGGCCTATCTGGCTTGTTCCGGGGTAGAGTCTGCTGTCTGTAGCTGTTGCTGCATGCTCCGACATGGCATCTATCTTCCACTAAATTCAAAACAGCTCAGCGGTGGTACCGGTCGACCTGCAGTGCAGCAGTGGCTCAAGCTAGCATTGCTCTAGGTGATTCGCTCTAAGCCAAGGTTCCTGGTCCATTGTATCCTACATTATCTTCCTCCTTTCTAGATCAATAGCTCTAGATGCTGCAACGCTTTAGTTACTAAGATTTCCCCGGCAGTGTTCACGTCCGTTTCAACCGTGATTAGCCTTAGTGCGTAGAGAAGCCATAGGCCTTATGCTATCTTACTTTCTGGTTTCCAACTTAAAATACGGTGACTGCCAATTTCCAAAAATGAATCAAACATCAGACTTTGTTAGGTAAATACTTTCGTAATGACTATCAGAAAACATAGATCTACGCCTAGCAGTTCTGTTATTAAAATAATGTATCCAGATAAGAAAAAGGTATTAAGACGTTAACAAAATTAGCGTCTTTTGTATCGCCAGTATAGTTGAGAATGAATCGCAAACTTCTAAAATCAAGCGCATACGTGGCGCGTAAGCGTACGAACGCTGAAAATCGTTCGCCGCGTTTTCATTGGCTTCTAACCGCGTAAGGGCGCGTTACCCACGGAAGCTGTTGCCTTAGCCATCACTAGGGACGCTGTATTAGGGGGGGGGGGGGGGGGCGCTTACATGCAGTGACCCGTGACCAATCACAGCCTTGTTGCTGGGGCGCAATTTCCCCGCCTCCGGGAAGGCCGTGTGCATTGATTTGGCCATAATATGGCTAGCTGATTGTGACCTGCATCCTCCCGCAAATGCGTTTAATTCGCTTATTCGAATAATCGTTATTGTACATATGTAATTAACTTTCTTAAAACACACTCTTATCTATGCACTTTATTATTTTAAAATTTGGTTTGAATTGTGATATCAATAAGCGGAACTGCAAGCAATAGTGTGATTACGTAACAGGCTGCATATATCAAAATAATACTGTCGCACTCAGTATTAAGATCGAATGGTGAAACGATATAAAACTTGTGAATTTTTGTTATTTGTACAGCTCTGAATAATTGCCGATGATGTAATAAAACCATACAAAATAATGGGTTACGTTGTTTCATGTTTAATGTTTCTATTCATGAAAAGTGGCAGTTAACAAAAAGCATTTTAATTTTCATATAGTTATTCTGTATTTTAACTTATCAATATAATTGCAAAGAAGTATAACAAAAAAAGTTAAAACAAAACTAAACAAAAAATCCATATACATGGCTGTTCAATATAAAATTATAAGCGAGTGTGTGGGGAGTGGGGTGATCAGTGGATGTTGAGTGTCAGTGGAAAGGGAGGGAGTGGTGAAAGACATGCACAGCACCAGATAGATAGAAAGGAGTCATGTCAAAGAAAAGGAATGGGACAGTGGTGTCTGAGGTGTGTGGTTTGTGTGTTGTGTGGTTGTAGCGTGTGTGGTGTGTGCGTGTAGTTGTGTGTGTGTGCGTTGTAGTGTGTGTGTGTGGTTTGTGAGTGTATTATAATCAGTACCGATTGGCGAGCTGGATAAAAACCAAATAGTCTGGCCTGTAATGTAATTTTTGCAACTTTTAAAAAATTTGTTTAAAGATAAACAAGAACGAAATTTTTAAATTTTTTTTTTATAGAGAACGACAAAATTGGCAAACTTATGAATTCAACTGTGACCTACGGTGAAATATCCCACACCTGTAAGGGTTCGCGTTGGAAAAGGGCTTAATCAACTTAAAACATATAACTTTAACAAAAAATAACCTGTTACACGTTATCTGTACATACATGAAAGGTGGCTTTGGATAAGTAATATTGCGTGTTAGTTTAATTAGCTTTCGGACATTTTTATTAACTATTTCTTTTAAAAGACAAGAAGTTCATCCATGACCAATGGTAAGTATGTTGATAATTGCCACAGCAAGAATAAATTGTGAATTCTAGCAAGATGTATATTTCACGTCAGAATGAAAACCAACTAATGTAGCCATAATACAAAGTCATGTAGGCAAGGTACACAGCTAGTTCATCGCATGTGGTGCTTTCTTATTATCAGCCCCAGTACATTTTTAAACCGGTCCAGCAAACTTAATCTCTGATTTTTATTCACTGGTGACATCAACGCAAAAAAGGCTCCTGTTCTGTCACTCGTCTACACACTGTGACTTGAGACTACAGTGTAGTTTATAACGTAACAGGGGGAGAAATCCCACTCCTAGGAGTTCTCAATTTACATTTCATTGATAAACTTAAATCTTTCATCCCCACCCCCCCTTGCTGTATGGTGGTGTAACCATAATTCACGCGTGACCTTATTCACGCATGCAGTATACTAAAAATGTAATCACATATTTGAAAAATCTGATAGCACAGCAATGCAGAAAGAGGGATCCCAAATTGCCTAAGAATCCATCTGTCGTCCACGGTACGGGTGTATTGAATTGTGAAATTATTGACCAAACACATCGGAAAATTGCGTGTCCGTACCGAAAATCCGTCGTTCCCGAACAAGGGTCTTGAAATCATCATTTTTTCGATTAATATCATCAAAATTGTGAAGATGATATTAATTTCATACGGTGTAATTGAATTGTGAAATTATTGAACCAACACATCGGAAAAATTGCGTGTCCGTACGAAATCCCGTCGTTCGCCGACGAAGGTCTTGAAATCATCATTTTTCATTTAATAATCATCAAAAATTGTGAGATTATATTAATATCATCTAATTCTATGAAATTTTGACTTACATTTACTGGAATTCCCTTTCCTTAGAGTGATGGAATTTTCTCGATAAATGTTTGTCAAACGCCCGTGCGGGAATTAAGGTCATACTGTTTTGTTGACTTTTTCAGCAGAATGCGCGATCGTTCTATCGACATAGAATTTTGAAATCGCGATATCGTCGAAACCCTTTGACCTACTTCACTTCTTCTTTCGGCGATTCCGAGGTTTAGAATTTTGCCGTTTATTTTGCATTAATAGTTTTCGTTGATTTTGTGTAAAGTATAAAAAATTGTTGATTGAAATGTTGCAATTTTCTATAATTTTTTGAAAATTTGCGCGAACTATGGTCTCCCCATCATACGAAATTTTCAATGATGAACTAAAACCTTTAAGTTAAGTGCAATTCTAGATTACATAAAAATATTTCCAACATATAGATGGCTTCACTCTGAGTTTTTTTACATTCATGCCCCCCCCCCAACAAAAAACAGTTTGAACTACATAGATCCAATCATTTCACTGAATGTCCATATAATAAAATATTGTTATCATCATCGATGATCAATATAATTGGTTGTTTAGGGGGCCGTCACACTGAGGTCGTTCTATAACGTTCTTGCCCGTTTTTGCCCGTTTAAAAAAAAAAAATGCTGAACGGGCTTTGGTCGGGTTGAACTTATACTTTGAAAAATAATTTCTTGAATACGAATGCTAGGCAGTTCATAAATAGTTCTCGTTACGTCAATTCCGTCTTTATCGCGTCCGCAATACGTTGTTATCGACAGTTTAGAACGAGTAAACTGCTCGTTCACTCTATACCGTTCGTAGCAGTCCAAACGGTCACTAAAAGTGCTATGCGCAGCATGAATAAAAGTTAGGTACCACGTTTGTAGTACGTCCTTCTCGTCAGAGTAAGTCCTATCCGTTTTAAGGAACGTTGTCACTACGTTTAATTTTAGAACTTGAAGCCAGTACGATTTTTTTTAACATGTTCAAAAAAATCGGAATGCCTTCCGTTCTCTCCGTTCGGGCCGTTCGCCAATTCGTAAACAGATTGTAAACGGTCTGTACTAGATTTAAAAGGTCTGCACTACGTTCAGTCCGTGTGTAAACAAGATTGAGCCGTTCACCAAAGAACTACCTAGAACGCAGTGAGAACTAGCTCAGTGTGACGGGAATTATGACATGCCGTTCTGTTTAAAAATTGAAAACGTATGTTCGTAGTACGTCCTTCTCGTTCATAGTAAGTCCTACCCGTTTAAGGAACGTTGTCACTACGTTTATTTTAGAACTTGAATAATTAATATACAATGCTCGTTTGTATGACGTCCTAGCACATCTTTAGAACGATTTAAGTACGGCAATTTCGTTTGTAGTACGTCCATCTCGTTTCAGTTATGTTGCCACCCCTGTTACAAATTTTAGGACGAATGGGCGCGCCGATTTTTTTGAACACTTTTTGGAATCCGACCGAGCTAGTCCATGAGTTCGTAAACAGATCGTAAGAAGTATTTACTACGTCCGCTTAGTTTACACACAGACTATGCCCGTTCGGCAAAATTTGCAAGGACGTAGTAGGAAAGCTCAGTGTGACGGGAGTATTACTGAAGTATTCAATAGTAGTCCATTTGAAGCTCCTATACCTTGTGTAGAGAACCTAGAAAAGTTGTTTCCACTGAAAGTTTTTTTGCTGATTTGTGATCTCATGTGATATTACAAACAATTTTAGCTTGGTTGCCAACCGGGCAACCTTGGCATTTGTCATAATTAGCATAAATTCAAAATGGCCGCCATGCTATATGGTGAAACTTAACTTTTGAACTATAGATCGCATTTTGAAGTATAAAACATGCATTTAGGGTTACTTTATGCAAAGAATCCATTGCAAATGTTGCTTGTATGATTCGATGTCAATTTTACGAGCTAAAGGTCACAATAAAGGGTCAAATATTGGAAAATTCATTTTATTTTGATTATGCTGATAATATAAGACTTTGAGGGCTAATTTCATGTAGATAAGAGCAGGCGACAACTCTTGTGGTTCTAAAATAATTTGGCTTGGTTGCCAAATGGACAACTTTAAGGTTACACAGGCCTAATTACTTCGAAGACACCAAAAATGTGAGTGCGAGCCAACCCAAAGACAAAATACCTAATTTCAAACGCCAGATTGACGAAAATGTATTAATTTGATTGGTTTTATTGACACCGATTCCCAGGAAAGCAAGACTCGGACACCCTTTTGCACGAAAGGGAAAGATCTAGGCAGTTGTTTTGGAACTATATGACGAGGGTGAACGTACATTAACTTTACTGCCTCTGACTCCCTATCAACAGTGTCCGCGAGAGGGGCTATATTTTCCTTGTTTAATGAAAATCGGAGCTGGCTATGCCTATGTTTTGAGACCAACAGTGAGAAGATGAGTAAATTGTCTTTAAATTACTACTAGATCATTAGTTAGCCCAATTTTCACCCTTTTCTCTGCTAACGTTTCGAAATCTAAAATTAACACACGAGTCAATGGGGAAATATTTACCGCTGTGAAACCTATAGCCAAATACAGCCCTAATAGAGACTGAATGTTGATGAGAAAACAGCTTGATAGCTCTTTTTAGAACGATTAAACTAGTTTATGGTGAGATTTTTACACCTTTTAATTGATAAATATTTAAGAAAAATAAGTTGTAGCAAAGTTATTTTGTTAATCATAATGGTTTTCCCCGTGTTTCATTCTCAGCCACCCCCCCCCCCCCCTCCTCGACGCCTGGCCCTTAGTTTGTGATGAAGCGCAATTTAATAGGCCTTGATTTTCAATTTCGTCTACCCCCCCCCCTTCCCGTCCCCGGCCTCTTTTTTAGACGGTTTTTGAACTTCCAGATGAGAGGCCCTGGACACTCCCGCAAACAAATTTAGATGTTACATAATTACAAGTCGGGCTGAAATAAGATCGGGAATGGTTAAGTCTGTCCTCGGTCTCGCACAGCCCCCCCGCCCCCCCAACCAAAGACAAGTTCTCTATTACTTGTCCTTTTTCGTTCTTTCAGTGTTTACCGTCTCTTACCCAGCCCCCCCCCCCCCCCCACTCTCTCTCTCTCTCTTTCTCTCTCACACCTCTAGTTAATAAAAATGTTCATTTATTTTTTTTGTCATCCATCCGTCTATCATTTTAATTATCCTTGCGTCTTCTAGGTTGAAAGCTAGATTGATGAACAAAAACACCAATTCGTTCATTAGAGCCGCGATCAAAAAGCGATTGGTGGGGGGGGGGGGAGGGGAGGGCTGAAGGCCTTAATTTGTTCAGGCAAACTTGAAAATGAGGGCAGGAAAACAGCCATCTAGTTGTGATATCTATGTGTCCATGTTCACCCCTCAGTCTCGCTTCGTCCGTTCGGTTCGGCCCTCCCCCAAGTTCGGCTTACCCCCCCCCCCCGCGCGCTTCAACGCTAGTTCCTGCGTGAGGAACATTTGCCTATTATTATTAGACCGTATATACGAGGGGGGGGTAACATTAAATCCTTCCTATATTGCGTTAATCTTAATTAAAACAAAAAAAAACTGTCATATTTTTCTTCAGTAGGAAATACTTTATTTTGAAAATAATGAAAATAAAATTGACTTAATTTTGGAAATTGCCCTTAATAAAGGTTACACAGGCCTAATTCTTCGAAGACACCAAAAATGTGAGTGCGAGCCACCCAAGACAAAATACCTAATTTCAAACGCCAGATTGACGAAAATGTATTAATTTGATTGGTTTTTGACACCGATTCCCAGGAAGCAAGACTGGACACCCTTTGCACGAAAGGGAAGATCTAGGCAGTTGTTTTGGAACATATATGACGGGGTGAACGTACATTAAACTTTACTGCCTCTGACTCCCTATCCAACAGTGTCCGCGAGAGGGCGTATATTTTCTTGTTTAATGAAAAATCGAGCTGGCTATGCCTATGTTTTGAAGCCAACAGTGAGAAGATGAGTAAATTGTCTTTAAATTACTACTGACATTGCTTAGCCCACATTTTCCTTTTTCTCTGCTAATCTGGTTTCGAACCTAGAAATTACCACGAGTCAATGGGGAATATTTACCGCTGTGAAACTCTTAAGCAATTTGCATAATTAACATAAATTCCAAAATGGCCGCCGATGCTATCACTTGACTGAACACGTTAACTGTTGAACTTAGAATCAGTGTGAAGCGCTGAAAAACATGCAAATAGGGTTAACTGACCTGCCAGCATCCATTGAATGTTGCTTTTATGACTCGATGTAAATTTATGTGATAAAGGTCATTATTAAAGGTCAAATAGGGAATTATTATATTTTTATTAGTAGAGCTGTGAATATAAGATTTTGAAAAGCTTTATATCTTGGTTTGGATGTATTGTGCAGGGCATTTCCGTGCACTATCTCTTCAAGATTTTACAACCATGATCATCAATACTGGTCATTAAGGTCAACTTTCTGGAAGGTGAAAACCGTTATCGGAACATCTCCCCGGAAGGACACTCCCTCGGGTGACAATTCCCGGAGACAGCTTCCCCAGAGGACATAGGGTTAGGGTTAGGGTTAGGGTTAGGGTTAAGGGCTGTTCCTCCGGGGTTGTCTCCGGGGGAGCTGTCCTACGGCGAATTGTCCCGGAGGGGTTTGTCTCCGGGGGAGATGTCCTAGAACCGTGAAAACACTTAATAATTCATGATCAAGTATATAGAAGAAGAGTGTGAGGAGGGAGAAGATGGAGAGAAAGATACAGACAGCAGATGGGGGGA
>CALNVZ010001158.1:83490-107149 GCA_940671915.1 Paracentrotus lividus
AAACAAATTTCTTGCAATGAACATTGTTGTAATCCAAGTGTGAAAGATAGGATTTATGCCCTTTTTGCACTATTAAATTTTCTCCTTGTTAACACCCTGTAGCGCGGTTAGAAAACGTAATTTTGTGTTACAAGTTTAGATTTTTTAGAAGCATAGTGTCTTATTAACACATTCCAAAATGATTCATTTCATTTGGTAAGTAAAATTGTGAACTTTTTAAAATCATTTTCCCAGTAACACTCTGTATAGCTTTTATGAGACACCCTATACAGGCACAAAAATATGTTTAATTCATCCTTCCTTACATCTCTGTTTCCAATAAATATGAACTTTTATACGTGTCTGACTTACCCTATAACTAAGATGTTTGATTGTGCAATGTATTCTACAATTTGTGTGCATGTTACGCATTTTGCACCAATCATGACATTGGCCTTAAATGTGCTTACACTCAAACGGCACGCGGAATGGAATATTATACGATCGAACGGATAAGGCGTCTAAATATTATACCAAATTCGAAATAGAATGATCTATTCTATTACACAGAAACTAATGACAATTTTAAGAATATAAGTTGGAACAAATAAACATATTCCACAAATACATATATCGACCTGAAGACAAGTTAAATCGTTAAATCATGTATTGTTTTGTTGTGAGCGCGAAGCACGAGCTGTAAATTTTGCTTATAATAACATTAATCATTTTTTCACTAGCTGATAATCACTACCCTTAAGAAAATACAATTCGAGCGCGAGTGAAAATCTCATTAATCAACGTTTTACAAATAAGATTAGTGTTTGTAATCCCTTGAATCCCTGAATATGGTTACTTTCTATAACGATGCGGATCTGAAAACAAATATTTTAAAGAAGTTTAAAAGTTTATTACCATCACATTTGGACAAGTGGCGCAAATGCAATCTATTCAAATACTTAGAAAATAAAAAAAAAGTGAACTTTAAAAATCAAGGGAACACGTCCCCTGATTGCCGCAATTTTGGAGGGGAATTATATACACTAGATACACGTTGTAACAAATAAAAGAATAAATGAATATAGGGACCTGAAGAAAGATTATTTAGTTTAATTATTATCTGGGTTTTGTTTTTGTTTTGTTTTTTTGCAAGCGAAGCGCGAGCAGAAAAATGTTCCTTTTTAATGACCTGAACTTGGTACATTTTACGCACACTGTGCCTCTCTTCTTATATGTACATATATTTATGTTAAGCTCTGAAAATCGAGGGTGGACGATCCTTCCAGAAGCAAACATCGAGGGGGGGGGGGAACTCGATCGTGCCCCGTCCACCCGGATCGCCGCCAATACCTACGTTGTGTGGTATTGCCAAAGGATATTTTTTCTAAGGGATAGTTTCTTACAGGAATTGACTAAGTGGTTTTTGACCAAGTCGACTTGATTAACGAATGGAATTAATTAGACAAAATGTAATTGACAACTGATTGAAGGCAAACATCCAACCACGGATGAAACCAACGGGCATTAGTCAAAGTGGATTTTGTTAGTTACCTGCTGAGTTTGGTATCGTATGGTATTTGTGGTACTTCATGTGGTACTATGGTAATTAGTCCATTGCATACAATGTTTTTGTATGCACAAATCAGTATTTTGTGAAACTTACCTCATTAACTAGTAATTCACTGCATATTAATATTTTTCTTTTAGGGAAATATATTTCCTAAACACAAAAGTAACATCAAGAGCGATAGTTTTGACATTTGCATATTATCAAGAAATATAGAAAATAACTAACTGTGACCCAAAATACTTTCCTAGTAGTGGTAATATCACCAGTGTATGGCATCTTCGGTTGTCTGCAGCAGTCCGGTGATACGGCGTGTGGTATCCCTGTGTTAACGGCGAGTGTGTTCCGTTGTAGCGGTATGTGGTAATCCTGGTACTTTGTGTGGTATTGATATGGGCATACTTAGTAAACTCCATGCGTGGGGTACTATTTTTTGCTTGTATGGTACTGCGTATGGTACTGCTGTATGGTATTTGGGCCAGAAACCATAGGAATCCTGTGGTATTTGTGCCAAAAAACCATAGGAAATCCTGTGGTATTTGGCCAAAAACCCGATAGGAAAACCCTGTGGTATTTTGGCTGTATGGTACTCCTGTATGGTATTTTATGTGGTATTTGTGCCAAAAACCATAGGAATCCTGTGTATTTGTGCCAAAAAACCATAGGAAACCCTATGGTATTTGGCTGTATGGTACTCCTGTATGGTATTTTATGTGTAATTTGTGCCAAAACCATAGGAAATCCTGTTGGTATTTGTGCCAAAAAACTAGGAACCCTATGGTATTTGCTGTATGGTACTCCTGTATGGTATTTATGTGGTATTTTGTGCAAAAAAACCATAGGAAATCCGTGTGTATTGTGCCCAAAAAACCAAAGGAAACGCCTATGGTATTTTGGTTGTATGGTACTCCCTGTATGGTAATTTATGTGGTATTTGTTGCCTAAAAACCAATAGAAATCCTGTGGTATTTGTGCCAAAAACCATAGGAAACGCCTATGGTATTATGGTTGTATGGTACTCCTGTATGTAATTTTATGTGGTATTTGTGCCAAAAAACCATAGGAAAATCCTGTGGTATTTTGTATGGTACCGTTGTGTGGTACCACACGATATTTTTGTAAGGGCACCCACCCACCCATACACACACGCAAACACACACCGACCCACACACACACACACACCCACACTCATCTGCATGTACAATAGGCACTTTCACACAAAGTGTTTACCATTGACCCTACTTCTGCTGCCGTTCATGCCACTACCTTGAAGAGAATGTAGTGTAGAGGGAAAGATGAACAAATTATTATGAGCTTTCAAATTATTTTCATGGTATTTAGATAGAAATTTAGAAATGTCAAGTTCAAAGGATTGCTCTTCAAATGTTGTAATGTTATCAACCTTTTTTAATCACCGAGAAACAGTTCCTTCTACAATTCAACTTTAAGACCATAACAATAATTTAGCTTTAAATTTGAATAACACTGACCAGTGTATTACAGGATTGTGCTCTAGGGTTAAACTCTTCCAGGTCTACAAGGGTAATAGTTCTATCAGGTGGTCGCCTACCAGAAGGTGTTCCATGGTTTACTCTTCCCCACACTCACACTAATTTTGTCCATCTTTGCTGTATCCCTATTTTCCATAGGGATCTTGCACTGTCCTGTGCCACTGGTGCATGTGCATGTCCTTAGGTGGTTCAGGCATGACCAGGTATTGCCTGTGTGCTATAGGGTACATGCAGGTGATATGGGCCAGCAGGTAATATGGGCCACCTGAAGCAAATCATGTCGTGACCGTCTACCGGTGACCGGTGACCGGTGTGAGCACCATAATGTTGTTTATATGAACTGTATACGAAATACATTCTCGTGAGAGCATCTGATGCCGAAATTTCTCTGAGAAAATTCCTGAAAACCAACAAGGTAGGCAAAACTTACGGCAATTTTTTACCCTGATGTAAAATTTGATATTTCACAGAATGTGATGGTGAAAGAGTGTTTGAGGGGGTAACCTCGATTGTTTTGTAAATTTAGTAAGCTTATAGTTTCATTTTGATCATACTATCGTGTACAGGTCAATTTGTTGTAGTGAAGGGGTGCAATGTGGCATTAAATACTTGCCTGACACAGCAACATTAGTGCAGGTAATATGGGACATCCAAAATGGCGGAAATGATTCTGGTACTTAGTATTGGGATGAGGCATCAATCTTTTTGCTACGATTTTTTGGGATATATTCACAGTATATAATTAATGTAAATAACTTATTTTAGGCCTATATTGACTTGTATAATGAAAATAATATTTAAATGATATTAAAAAAAGAAATAATATACAAAATACAAAACAATGAAATATATAGTCAAAGTATTTACTGAAGGGTCTTATAATTTCAAATGAAATCTCAAAGTTAATGATTTTCAACATTTTAAGCAAATCCCAGACATGGTAGAGTCATTGTAGTTTTTAAAACATACATTAAATACATGTTTCCTATTATATAATAATAATAATATTTCTTATTTTACCATGATTTCAAAATGTTGGGAATGATATCTGAATTATATTTGAATATCTGATATCTGGAAATTGAAGACCTCTGAGCTAATTTGATCAAGTTACCAAGTTAGTTATAGCATGTAAGGTCGCAAACATGCATAAATTTGCATAATTAATGAATTTAGAAACATCAAATTGATTTTTTTTTCCTTAAATTGCTATACTCAGTCTAGTAATTTTACATAATAATCAATATGACTGCAAAATAATTCGGCCCATTACACGGGGGAAATGTGCATACAACAAGAGAGGAATGGACACATAAGCTCGAAAAGGGTCAATTTGGCGGCCAGTTTGTCTAAGCAAATTAGGCAGTGAAAACGTGAGAAATCGGCTTAGGAACTGGTCTTATCAGATTCAACACACTTGAATTATGTGAAATGGACCGGTTCCCAACTTTTACCTAAAAATTGAAGAACGTTTGAGCTAATTTGGTAAAGTTATAGCCCCATTTTTACTTTATAGCATATATGGTCGCAAACATGCATAAATTTGCATAATTAATGAATTTAGAAACATTAAATTGATTGTTTTCTTAAAATCTGATGCTTATTCTAGCAATTTAACATGATATTTATTGTGAGTGCGAAATTAGGAGGCCGTTATGAGGGTAAAAATTGGATATAACCAGGAAAGAGTGGAGACATAAGCTAAAAAATGGTCAATTTGGCGGTCATTTTGTGTATGCAAATTAAGCGATGAAAACGTGTAAAATCGGCTTGGGAACCGGTCTTATCAGATTCAGCACACTTGAATTATGTAAAATAGACCGGTTCCCAACTTTTACCTAAAAATGCTTCTAAAAGTCATATTTTGCCTAAATGGCTCTAGTCTATATTACAGATTGGGAACAATTTTGCAGATGTACGGATAAGAACTATAACAATAAGTGTCCCACCAGGAAGAGAAGCTGTTATGATATCGATGCATACCCACGCAGTCCATCAGAGAGTGGTTGGGTTGACCAGGGTACCATGCAGTGTAGGTGACCGGCGTACCATCAGACCAAACGAATGGTGTCGTCGCATTGGTTCGGTAGAGTCCAATATATGACAAAGAATTAGAGACCTGAATGCAAAAAAAAAAAAAGTCCAGGGCTCCTTAACACAAAGGTCTGCGGTTAATCACAAATTTGAAAGAACCATTCTTACATAATTCCTTGTTCCACAAAGTTACCGATATAATAAACGTGAATGGATATAGTGAACGATCTCCCGTGCTTACTATGATTATAACAGCGTAGTAAATTACAATGTGTATGGCAAATCTGCATATAGCAAATGCATCATGATGGAACTAACAATAAGACAGACGTGCCAAGTTCAAAAAATGTTTTTGCGTGAGATCATTAACATCGTGTTTGAAAGCGGCGCGCACGCGGCGCGCGTTACCACATGTGCGCGCGCAGTAGTAATTTGTACACAAAAAAGGCGGGCGCGCACGCTACACACGGTTCACGTAGTAAGCTATCTTGCATAATATAACGATCGCCTGGGCTGCTTGAAAACATTGCACTTGCAATTGACGCTCGACAAAACTGGAGATATTTAGGGTTTTGAGACTCCACAATGGTAAAAAAAAATCTATAATAATGCTACTTTTTCTCATTTTGCGTGAGAAATGGGGTGTTCTGCGTGAGATCGTGAGACGGACCCGAAATGCGTGATTCTCACGCAAGATGCGTGAGACTTGGCATGTATGAATAAGATATGTTACCGATCTAATCGTGAGAAGTGAGTTGGTTGATCATGCTCGTCATCGTTTCTTGTACAGGGGACCACAGTTCGAATCCCACCAAAGTTATGCCTTTCTTCCCGAAAGGTCAGCTCGCGTAAAAGTGCTAAACCAGCACTCTGATTGCAGTTCAAAGGCTCTCCTAAAACAGTCACTATATATATACGAGCTCTTATAGATAGGCTGATTTCAGCCTTAGAAGTGCCAAAACATGCAAAAGTAGCACTTCAGTTATAGTGTAGTTGAGAATGTACCTTATGACCATTTTTTTTTTCTTCATGTAAACACTTTTGGGAGATAGGCCTATATAATACTGTTTCATGGTTTATTTCGCTGATAATCCCCACGTTCCAGATTTCATTTCAGACTAGCCCACTTGTATCCTCGACAAATTTTGAAGTTATGGCCACTTGATACATACCGGGTGATTCTGATGTACGAATTCCATCTCCTCCACACTGTGAATGGAGACCAAGTCTGATATACCTATCCCGTTGGTGAAATTTCTGCAGCTTTGCAATGCTTGCGTAAAATTAGCTGGTGTATTCATGGATCCATAGAACTTGCCTTGAAAACATCGCCATATGCCCTCGGAGATTCGAACTAATTCAGACAGAAACATATACCAGGTGTGTATATTTGTAGATTCGAATTAATCTATTCATTTTCAGATTTTCAGGCTGTGATGCAGGATCATAATTTTTGTTTCAATCAATTGTTTTAAAAGGAGCACATACCTAATTGTCAGTTTAGTGGTATAAACATTTATGGTACAGTTTTCAGGTACTTTTAAAGTAACATGCTCTGAACCAGATAGAGTGCTATTAGTTCTCTTTTATAATTTTTTAGACACCTCGACACGTACTTGAAATATTTGATGAACAATAAAACAAAAATGATATTAAAAACAAATGAGCCAATCATTTCAAGAAGATTCACCGTAGTGAAAAAAAAAACAAAATGAAACGGGTTACAATTTTTTTTTTAAATTTCTATCCTTCAGTCTACATTGTGACATACTCTTCTATTTTACACCTGCCTTTTTCTCTTCGATGGATGTTATATGTTTGATATATTTTCATGAAAATGAAATAAATTGAGGGAAAGTTACCATTGCAGGCTCCATTGACGTCTATCTCATATCCAGTGGTACAAGAACAGTTGAACGTCCCAGGAATGTTAGTACATACGCCACACATCGTAGCGCATGGGCTGGGGTTCATGAGGCACTCATTGACATCTGAAAGAAATAACATGAGTGATCATTACATCACATCTTCCCAGAACAAACATATTCAAATTATCATATTTATATGCCAATGGAAATCTAAGTTTGACAAGCACCAAGGTATATATAAATTGTTTTCTATGGCTTTGAATTAATTAACATTGAAGAACATTGAAATATGAAATGGTGGCATGCCAGGGAAGTCAAAAAAAAAAAAAAATAAATAAATCGGGGCACTTAATGTTTCATTCCTTTAATTAAGACTAATATAATACTTTTTGATAGGACCATTGGCTTTAGCTATTTATACAGTATATTTAGTATATCATTCTCTTCTCCTTTTTCGAACATTCGATCATACATGTAGGCCAATGTTCAAACATTAATTTTGTTGTTGTTGCATATTTGCATATTTAGATAGCCAATGTGTTTAAAATGGAATTTCGGTTCACTTTTGTTTTCCTTATAAATATCAACACTTATTTCTCTGTCGCGTTAACTAAACACAACACGAAAAGAAAGTTCCCCCTATTTCAGATATCAATATTTTTGGAGCAAGGAGAAGTTTATGAAATCAAATTATATGTCCATTTAGAGAATTTAATTAGCTGCCATGGGGGCGAATTTTATGAAAAAAAATCATCAAGTCATGTTTTAGTGATTAATGGTTGAATGTAAAAATGTAATTTTTTGAAGTTCACAAGCCTAAAATCACAACTTTCATTCAATGATATCGGACTCATTTTCAGATTTTAAACATTTTACATGTCAGAATGTATGCAAAACGTGCTTCCCAACATACCGAAAGGAACTTGCGTCAAATTTCACGGTTGAGTGAGCATGCAGCAAAAATTGTCAAAACTGCGATTTTTACTTCTTTGCCATGGTATATTCGATAAAATATGATGGAATTCCTGTTTTGGAAGTGTATGCAACCACTATCCCTTTTACAATCTAGTACAGACCGTTTACAATCTGTTTACGAACTTTGGCGAACGGGCCCGAACGGAGAGAACGGAAAGGCAGTCCGATTTTTTTAAAACATGTTTTTAAAAAAACGGACTGGCTTCCAGTTCTAAAAGTAAACGTGGTGACAACGTTCCTTAAACGAGAAGGACGTACTACGAACATGGTACCTAACTTTTATCATGCGGCGCATGGAGACTTTTAGTGACGGTTTGGACGTGCTACGAACGGTATAGAATGAACGAGCGGTTTACTCGTTCTGAACTGGATAACAACGTATTGCGGACGCGATAAAGACGAAATCGACGTAACGAGGACTATTTATGAACTGCCTAGTATCGTATTCAAGAAATTATTTTTCAAAGTTATAAGTTCCAGCCCGACCAAAGCCCGTTCAGCAATGTTTTAAAGAACGGGCAAGGACGTTATAGAACTACCTCAGTGTGACGGCCCCTTTAACAAAAGTGAAATTTGGCATATTTTAATTGCGAATTTTTGTCCATTTGACTGTGAATTATTATATGAAACTTTGCACATAGCTTCAGTTTGTCTCTAACTAACATGATCTTGATTCAAATTACGTATTCCGAAAATCACTGAACCATGACGAAGCCCTAAACTTTCTTCTCATTTGCATGATTTTCTTGTATCTTGTGCCTACTGAGGCCTGAAACATCGGGATTTTTGTGAAAATAAAATCAGAAGTACTCCCCATACAGAATTGTTACATTCAATCAAAGTAAGAATTTGAATTTTAGTTCATACATGAAAAAAAAAATGCTTTACCAGTCTCACATGCTCACTGAAGCATGAATTTGTAAACAATGTATCATTGACACGTGCCCACAGAATATAAACAGAACCAAAAAAAATGTAATTGAAATGATGTTTAGTGCAAACAATTACTGCAATGCCTCCTCGTAATTCTAAAATGGCCTATTTGGGGGTTGTTTGATGGATTAATTCAACTGTGAATGGTGGGATATTGGTTGCATACACTTCCAAAACAGGAATTCCATCATAATTAATCGAATATACCATGGCAAAGAAGTAAAAATCGTAGTCTTGGTAATTTTTGCTGCATGCTCACTCAACCGTGAAATTTGACGCAAGTTTCCTTTCCGTATGTTGGAAGCACGTTTTGCACTCTGACGTGTAAAATGTTAAAAATCTGAAAAATGGGTCCGATATCATTGAATCAAAGGTGTGATTTTAGGCTTGTGAACTTCAACTATTAATCACTGAAGCATGACTTGATGAATTTTCTTTAAACTCACTCCCATGGTAGCTAATCAAATTCCCTACATGGACATATAATGAGATTTTTTTTCAACTTCTCTTATTTCAAAGATTATTGATATTTGAAAAAGAGGGAACTTTCTTTTTGTGTCGTGCTTATATTCTGAAGATATTACCGTTGCAAGTGCTTCTAGTCACGTCCAACTCATATCCAGTATAGCATGAACAATTGTACGTTCCAGGTATGTTTGTACATACTCCATGCGTTGTACCGCACGGGTTTAGGTTTTCCAAGCACTCATCAATATCTGTTTAAAAAAAACAAAAAAAAACATATCATTATTAAAGCTTTTAATCGCTATGAAGCAAAGATATTATTGTTATTATAACTAAACACAACACAAAAAGAAAGTTCCCCCTATTTCAGATATCAATAATTTTTTTAACCAGGAGAAATTAAAAAAATCTAATTATATATACATTATACATTGTAGTTAATTAAATTCCGTACATGGACATATTATGTCCATGTACGAAATTTAATTAACTACAATGGGAAGGAATTTTAGGGAAAATCTACAAGTCATGCTTCAGTGAGCAATGTTTGAATGCAAAAATGTCATTTTTTGAAGTTCGCAAGCCTAAAATGGTAACTTTGATTTAATGATAACGGACCTATTTTGAGATTTTAAACCTTTTGCACGTCAGAATGTATGCAAAACGTGCTTCCGAGTATACGGAAAAGAAACTTGCGTCAAATTTCACGGTTGAGTGAGCATGCAGCCAAAATTGCCCAAACTGCCATTTTTATCTCTTTGCCATGGTATATATGATCAAATATGATGGAATTCCTGTTGTGGAAGTGTATGCAACTAATATCCATCCATTCACGGTTGAATGAACCCATCAAACAACCAAAAAATAGGCCATTTTAGAATTACGAAGAGTCATTGAGGTAATTTTATGCGCTAGAAGCTAGAAAGCATCTCAATAACATTCTTTGGCTTGTATATATATTCTTTGGGCACATGTCAATGATCATATGGCATTTATTTACAAATTCATGCTTCAGCGAGCACGTGAGACTGGAAAAGCCCTTTTCTCACGTACGAACTAAAATTCAAATTCTTACTTTGATTGAATATAACAATTCTTTTCGGGGAGTACCTTTGATCTTATTTTCATAAAAATCCTGATGTTTCACGCCTCATTGGGCACAAGATAAAAGAAAATCATGAAAATGAGATGAAAGTTTGGGGCTTCGTCATAGTTCAGTGACTTTTCGAATACGTAATTTTGATAAAGATCATGTTAGTTAGAGACCAGTTGAAGCTATGTGCAAAGTTGCATAAAATAATTCACAGTCAAATGGACAAAAACTGACAATTAAAATATGCCAAATTTCACTTTGTTAAACTTTTGTTAAACCTCGGTACACAAAGTCAATGGAGGAGGAAATCAATACCTGACAAATGTGAAATTCGGCCAATTTCATTGATGATTATTGTTAATTCTACTATGAGTTATGTCACGAAACTTGGCACATAGCTTCAACTGATCTCTAACTAACATGATCTTGATTCAAATTACGTATTCAAAAAGTCACTGAACCATGACGAAGCCCCAAACTTTCTTCTCATTTGCATGATTTTCTTGTATCTTGTGCCCACTGAGGCGTGAAACATCGGGAATTTTGTGAAAATAAGATCAAAAGTACTCCCCTAAAAGAATTGTTATATTCATTCAAAGTAAGAATTTGAATTTTAGTCCATACGTGAAAAAAGGGCTTTTACAGTCTTACGTGCTCACTGGAGCATGAATTTATAAATGAATGCCATAGGATCATTGACACGTGCCCGAAGAATATAAATACAACCCCAAAACTGTTATTGAGATGCTATCTAGTGCATAAAATTACCACAATGACTCTCCGTAATTCTAAAATGGCCTATTTTTTTGTTGTTTGATGGGTTCATTCAACCGTGAATGGATGGATATTGGTTGCATACACTTCCACAACAGGAATTCCATCATATTTCATCAAATATACCATGGCAAAGAAGTAAAAATCGCAGTTTTGGCAATTTTTGCTGCATGCTCACTCAACCGTAAAAGTTGACGCAAATTTCGTTTCCGTATATTGGGAAGCACGTTTTGCATACATTTTAGTCCATACGTGAGAAAAGGGCTTTTACAGTCTTACGTGCTCACTGGAGCATGAATTTATAAATAAATGCCATAGGATCATTGACACGTGCCCGAAGAATATAAATACAACCCCAAAACTGTTATTGAGATGCTTTCTAGTGCATAAAATTACCACAATGACTCTCCGTAATTCTAAAATGGCCTATTTTTTTGTTGTTTGATGGGTTCATTCAACCGTGAATGGTGGGATATTGGTTGCATACACTTCCACAACAGGAATTCCATCATATTTGATCATATATACCATGGCAAAGAAGTAAAAATGGCAGTTTTGGCAATTTTTGCTGCATGCTCACTCAACTGTGAAATTTGACGCAAGTTTCTTTTCCGTATACTCGGAAGCACGTTTTGCATACATTCTGACGTGTAAAAGGTTTAAAATCTTAAAATAGGTCCGTTATCATTTAATCAAAGTTACCATTTTAGGCTTGCGAACTTCAAAAAATGACATTTTTGCATTCAAACGTTGCTCACTGAAGCATGACTTGTAGATTTTTCCTAAAATTCCTTCCCATTGTAGTTAATTAAATTCCGTACATGGACATATAATTAGATTTTTTAAATACCTCCTGGTTCAAAAATTGTGATATCTGAAATAGGGGGAAGTTTCTTTTTTGTGTTGTGTTTATCGTTTGTATTTATGATTTTCCACTTGATGATATAATTCGTAATATTGTAGTATTTAAAATCTATCAAAAAGAAAAAGTACAAGTTAGAGATGATTTCAACAGATTACAATACTGAATACAGAAAGGGGTGAATTAAAATACTACAATAAGAAGTTATGAAATTATTTAAGAAAACGATACATTACACTGTCCGTCATAAAGGTGGAATATGTTTTTTTGCAGCTATAGCGACATGATTTTGCTCTGACTTTAATTTCTTGAATATGTTTGTCCCTGCTTTTAATTTTTGGGACCCTGGCTATATCTGGGACATTCTCCCAACCCTTCACGTGGACTTTTTTCCAAAAAAGTTTTGTCAACCCCCGTGATGCCCATTTTGGTCATTTTTTCTCATTTTGGGGCCCCTTTTTGTTTTCCCGGCCGATCAAGCCCCCCTCAGTCCTACCCCCAGGAAACTTGACTGAGGTGTACTGTTTTATATTGTTCTTTAAGTTTAATCTATATTTCTGGGGACAGGCTTAGGTCTCTTGTCTAGGGGAGGGGTTGAAGTAAAAAACGAGATTGGTGAAAATTCAGAATATTTTATTCCATCTTTATGCTGAAAACAAAAGAAATGAAAAACCACCTTTAACCCTTAAATATCATCATTTTCCCCTTAAATTTTATTTAACCTTGATGACAAGGCTGTGAATAGTCACTATTGATAAATTTTTATTTTGATTTATGTTTGGCTGAGATTTTACAATACAATTTAGGGAAGATAGAAATTTCCATGATGTTAAAATGAATAAAATGAATGTTGAACCCCAATCAAAATAAATTTTGAATCCTCCCCTAGACAAAAGAGTCGAGCCTGTAACCATAAATGTAGATTTGATTTAAAGAACAATAACAAATCTCCACCTCAGACGTGTTTCCTTAGGGTAGGGCTGAGGGGGCCTTGGTGTGTCGCGAGAACCAAAAAGGGCCCCAAAATAAGAAAAAATGGCGAAAATGGCCATCTTCTGGGGGTGACAAACTTTTTTTGAAGAAAAATCCTCGGGAAGGATTGAGGGAACGTCCAAGATATACCCAGGATCTCAAAAAGTGAAAGCGGTGACAAACACATTCAAGAAATTAATAACGGAACAACATAATGTCGCTTGAGCCAGAAAAAAATATTCCACCTTTATGACGAACAGTGTATAAGAACAATAAAGATAAGATTTATCAAAATGTACTTTGCCAGAAATTATTTAAGGTCTCTGGGGCCTACAGAAAAGTACAAAGAAAATGATCCAACCATTGCATATGCTTCCACTGATGTCTAAATCATATCCAGTTTTGCACGTCGAACAATTGAACGTTCCAGGTATGTTTGTACACACTCGATTCATTCCGTCACATGGGTTAGGACTTACGGAGCACTCATCAATATCTAAAAAGAAGAAATATATCCAGCATATTTTATTAGGCCAAATCATTATATAAAACAAATTGTACATGAGATGCTTTCTTGAACATAATTTGTATACTACTTAATTTGGCATGGAATTGTCTTCGTTATAATTATCTCCAATATACATAAATATTTTATCACTGTGCCAGTCGACGTTTGATTGAAATAGAATACATGTCCATGTATCACCAATGAAAATATATTGCCTCCAAATTTTACTTCCTCTTTTTGATAAATCTATATGATAATGATATTCATCACATATTTCTCTCTGTAACTAAAAAATTCTTACCGTGGCAAGTGCTCCCATCTATGTCTATCTCATATCCCACGTTGCATGTACAATTGAACGCACCGGGAAAGTTCACACAGTCTCCATTTGTTGTATCACATGGGTTAAGACCTACCAGACACTCATCAATATCTAAAAACGAAAAATATGAATACATGTATATAAAGTGCTAAAAATATTCATCACATATTTTCTTTGTAATTATGAATATGTTACCATTGCAAGTGGTCCCATTCAGATCTAACTCATATCCATAGTTACAAGTACAATTGAATGCACCAGGTATGTTTATACATTCTCCATTCGTAATATCACACGGGCTTGGACTTCCCGAACACTCATCAATATCTATAGAAAGACAATGCAACAGTTATACCCTTAATCACGAAAGCGTTTTGACACCAGATTGCTAATGAACTAAACAACATTTGTTATTTAAGCAGTATTTTCGGATTGAAATTAATATGATTTATTTTTGTTTCTACCCTAGGGAAGAATATGCCATAATACTGAGAGCATTAACGAGAGCATTAATATATGTTCTCGTTATAGAATATCTTGTTTTGATAAATAGTTGTACTTTCATATACTTTTATTTTGTAAGAAAAAGATCTTACCATTGCAAGTGGTCCCATTCACGCCAAACTCATATCCAGCGTTGCATGTACAGTTGAATGCACCAGGTATGTTGATACATTCTCCATTCGTCATATCACACGGGCTTGGACTTCCCGAACACTCATCAATATCTATAGAAAGACAATGCAACAGTTATACCCTTAATCACGAAAGCGTTTTGACATCAGATTGCTAATGAACTAAACAACATTTGTTATTTAAGCAGTATTTTCGGATTGAAATTAATATGATTTATTTTTGTTTCTACCCTAGGGAAGAATATGCCATAATACTGAGAGCATTAACGAGAGCATTAATATATGTTCTCGTTATAGAATATCTTGTTTTGATCAATAGTTGTACTTTCATATACTTTTATTTTGTAAGAAATAGATCTTACCATTGCAAGTGGTCCCATTCACGCCGAACTCATATCCAGCGTTGCACGTACAATTGAATGCACCAGGTATGTTAATGCATTCTCCATTCATTGTATCACATGGGCTTGAACTTCCCGAACACTCATCAATATCTTTAAAAAAATAAATAAAAGAAAAATACTTGTATATAATGTGTGTATATATATATATATATATATATATATATATATATATATAAGTGCGATGAGACTCAACTTTTTTGGAAATGACGACGACGTGATGCGTCACGTCGAAATGAGAGACTAGTCGCGATTTTTTAAATCCATTTTATTTGATATAATTGATCCCTGATTCATTGCCTTGAATTTGATATATAACCCGACTGTAAAGAGTAAATAGAAGTGAGAATTAGGCCTCTGAACGCGAGGAGAATTGTGCTCTTGGAAATCAAAATCAAGAGAAAAACGTCTGCGAAGTTTGACTTCCGTTTGACTCCGCGCCAGAAAAATAAGAACATTTTGTCACCGTTGTACCCACCGAAATGTCCTAGCAACCACTTGTTACAAAGGTGAAACGATTGACCAATGAGGAGGCTGCATTCAGGTATACAGAGAACAATACTCGTCCGTCACGCATGATCGAGGCAAGCGCAGCAAGCGGAAACAACGGCGATGTTGTCTAAATAACATTCAATCTTCTCCAAAAAAAAGAAGCTGAATTGGTTAGTTGTTTATATCTTCGTCAAATAAAAAACGTCATGCTCTTTCTAATTGTTTAAGAAAAAGTCTGCTCTTTAAGAAAAGTGTTTACCAATCTGGCGCTAAATTAGTTAGAAAAAAAACTATTTTAAAACCTTTTTTGGGTTTTATTCCGATGTTGCGTGCGTTCTTTGAATGTCAATCGAGTATATCCTTACTCATAATAAAGCGAGTCATTTTGATCTGAACTCTGTTGGAAATTTTGAACATAATATGGTCTATAGACTAAATTATTCTTGTACAGGGGCTTATGCATTTTGTTATATTCTTGAATAAGTATATGATAGAGATAAGCCTCCAAAAAGTTTTAATAAATATTTGCGCCTCACGAATGTATTTAGAATTTCTCTGATCACGTTTTATGAGTGGCTAGGTTAGCTTAAGACAATGAAAATAAAAACGTAAATGATTTGCTCGATCTTCGTCATTTATTGATCAAACTTGTTACCAGTAATAAGAAGGTATTAATAATTTTTAGAAATGAATTATTTTAAGAGTAAATTCGTCGTGTTTAGTAAAACGCTACTTTCTTAAACACGTTACTTTATAAAATAAACTGCAGAAGACTTTAACCTACAGACTTGTATCAGAAGTATTATCACGTCACCTCTTTTGTATGCTCTATGTTTCCCTGATGGAACCAAATTTGTTTATAGGGAGGTTTTAATTTCCCATCAGGACAACAGATATCGCGGCCCCTAAAATAAATGCTGAAATTAGCATTCATTTGGATCCAGATAGCTAAGTCAAGCACTAAGTAGCTTTTCCCACATAAACCCCCCCCCCCCTCTCCCCCACCCGATTGTTAGATTTGACATTCGTTTGCGTGCTCCGCTTTATTCACAGCAGATTGTCTCATCGCAACGCAAAATTTCTGAGTGCAGCCTAATGAGAGTTTAGTTCGCTATTCGCTCACAAAAACGAAACAAAAAAGCCAGTTGAAATCACACATCACATGACGCGTGAACGTCCAATAAAACAAAGCCATGCGTTGCTAAGGGCGGAGCTAAACGGAGAGGGGAAATGAGCGTGGACGTTCGCTTGTATGCCGGAAAAAAAAATTATGACCGAAAAAAACACTCGCCGAAAAACTGCTTTTTTACCTCTTTCCCGTTATCATTTTCACTCATTTTTTTAAACAGCAAAGATGAAAGCATGGTAGAACCAGAAATCAAAAAAAAAAAAATTTCCTCAAAATTTTGAGTTTTTTATTAGTTTGTCGATTACTACGGATCTTTTGATCTGCGACTTCTCTCTCATTTCGACAAGACGTATCACATATCTGTTATGAATAAAAAGTCTAGGACAAGCTTGGACGTTGCTGGACTTTGAATCTTTAATCAGCTTTCGGCTTATTTGCTTTCATCAGGATTTCTGAAGAGAAAATCATAACAAACAAGAACAAAAACCATAATAAATAAAAGTAAATCATGCAAACAAAATCAGGCACCAACATCTTATCTTATATATATGTATAAAAAAAAAGTAAAGAAAATAAATAATATGTACAAGTATTTGTTTACCTTATTAGGCCGTGGAGAGTTGTTACGTGTTTGTGTTTATTATGTTGTTTTGAAGTATTAAAATATAGAGGGCGTGTAATCAAGTGTGGACTTCGGAGTTGTTCTGCCGTGACCAAGAGAAAGAGAGTGAGAGAGAAAGAGAGAGAGAGAGAGAGAGAGAGGGGGGGGGCGGGTAGTGAGAGAGAGAGAGAGAAGGGGGGGGAGAGGGGAGCGGGAGAATGTTGACGCGTGTATGAACATATCCGAGTACTTTACTCTGATTTAATTCTCTCTAAAACGAGAGGAGAAGAAAGTATAACAAAGGTTTGTAAATAATACCGTAACAAATTAAGTTCATCTATATATTATTAGTTCTAAACATATACCAAGATATATGCAAAATAATATATGACGAGGTGCGTAATGGTTTTTTATTCTTTCATGCACCACGCATTTCACAGATTGAAATTTTGTGAAATGCATTTTTTTTTTGCAATTGTTTTCTTTTATTTACCAATTACGCAGTCACGTTGATTATTTTGCAATAATGTACATATTACACGCCCTCTATATTTCAATACTTCAAAACAACATAATAAACACAAACAGGTAACAACTCTCCACGGCCTAATAAGGTAAACAAATACTTGTACATATTATTTACTTTCTTTACTTTTTTTATACATTATATTAGATAAGATGTTGGTGCCTGATTTTGTTTGCATGATTTACTTTTATTTATTATGGTTTTTGTTCTTGTTTGCTATGATTTTCTCTTCAGAAATCCTGATGAAGGCAAATAAGCCGAAAGCTTGATTAAAGATTCAAAGTCCAGCAACGTCCAAGCTTGTCCTAGACTTTTTATTCATAACACACACACACACAAACACACACACATATATATATATTGTTGCAAAATGTAGTCGAAATAAAAACAAGAGGAGATTGGCGTTGCTGAAAAAAAACACTCTATTTTGCCAAGCTTTCGGCTAAAGCCTTCTTCAAGGGCTGTTAACAAAAACCAAAACAAAACATATAAATAGTACCAAGGAACAATTTCTTTTTACATAATTATAACAAACATATATATATATATATATATATATATATATATATATATATATATATATATATATATTTATATATATATATATATATATAAGTCTACGTAAAAACACATATATACTTATACATGCACATTTCAACTATATAAAATTCTTCAACATAATCAAATCAAAGCAGAAAATATTTGCCACTCTTTGAATATCTACAAATTATTTTGATACAAAATTTTAAACATATGCTAAAGAATCTTCATTTTACTTTCTGATTTTGAAATTATGATCTTACCATTGCAAGTGCTCCCATCGTCATCTAACTCATATCCAGCGTTGCAAGTACAATTGAAGGCACCAGGTATGTTGATGCATGCTCCATTCGTCGAATCACATGGACTAGGAAATTGCGAACACTCATCAATATCTACAACGAAAAATATAAACAAAGGCCAATGAATCTTTCCCAAAAATTCATGTTTACCACAAAATTGTACAGTTAAACGCACCTGATATGCTTACTGTATGAACGTTGAGCATCACAGGAATTAAGATCAAATTGAAAATAATACTTGTACATTCACAGTGACATAAATTTGCTCAAAATGAAATACGGTAATTATATATTTTTTTTTTTTTTTTTTTTTGTTGTTGTCTACACTACACGAGGACAGGTCTTATTAGATTGGGTGTTATCCCTGTGTTATTATCAACGTTAAATGAAGAGCTCATTTCCAAAAGGTACTGCATCCACTTTCCATCAAAATTCATTTTTTTTAATACATTAATCTACTAATTTTTAGCACCTCTACACGCTGTTACAAACAGAACCATGAATTTTCAATGGGAAGGGTGACAAAAATTACTTTAAAAAATCATATCATTTCCAAAAGGTTCTACATCCATATCAGTTCGTTTCCAAAAGGTACTACATCCACTTTTATGTAGTCCCATGTATTTGTTTTTATTGCATGTAATGAGTGCGTAGTTGGCTGGGTTCGCCAGAGCATTAGTGAAACATTTGAAAACTTATGTAATCAATGCAACGTTTTTTATTTTTTAAACATGGCATCTATTTAAAGCAATATGAAATAATACAAAATGTTCCTTTTTGAATAAAAAAAAATTCCTGAGATACATGGTAATTTACATACTCTGAGACATTTCGTTTCCAAAAGGTACTGCATCCATCAGAACAAAATATTAAAAATTTGTTTACAGAAAAATTTGCAGAGCTAGATTTTTGTTAAACTGGATTCCCTTTAGCATCATAAAGTAGAACAATCTGTAAAAGTTTCATTCCAAACAGACACTCCTATCAATGACAAATAAAAAAACGTGTTTTTCTCCGAATTAACAAATATGGATGTAGTACCTTTTGGAAATGACCTCTTCAAATATTGCCTCTATTAATTAAATCGATAACTTCTTACCATTGCAAGTACGTCCATTCACATCTAACTCATATCCAGCGTTGCACGTACAATTGAATGCACCAGGTATGTTAATGCATTCTCCATTCGTCGTATCACATGGGATTGAACTTCCCGAACACTCATCAATATCTTTAAGGGGAAAAAAATACATGTATATATTTTTTTTTGGCCCCTCCTTGAATATCTACCAATTATTTGATACAAAAATTTTAAATATATGCTAGAGAATCTTCATAATACTTATTGATTTGTAATTATGATCTTACCATTGCAAGTGCTCCCATCGTCAGCTAACTTATATCCAGCATTACACGTACAATTGAATTCACCAGGTATGTTAATGCATTCTCCATTCGTTGTATCACATGGGAGAGGATTTAGAGAGCACTCATCAATATCTATTAAAAAAAATATATATAAACAAAGGACAATGAATCTTTCCAAAACATTAATATTTACCTCGGGATTGTACAGTTAATAGCACCGGGTATGCTTACGTTATGAACGTTGAGCATATATACTTGTACAATCATAGTGACATAAATTTCCTCAAAATGAAATACGTTAATTATAATTTTTTTAATTATTTATTTTTCATTTTTTGGTCTACACTACACGAGGACAGGTCTTATTAAATTGGGTGTTATCCCTGTGTTGTTACCAACGTTAAATATTGTCTCGATTAATTAAATCGATAACTTCTTACCATTGCAAGTGCTCCCATCGTCATCTAACTCATATCCAGCGTTGCACGTACAATTGAAGGCACCAGGTATGTTAGTGCATGCTCCATTCGTTGAATCACATGGACTAGGATTTTGCGAACACTCATCAATATCTACAATGAAAAATTATAAACAACTAATACCCTGAATTTATATGACTCACATTGACAACTAATGACAAAATATGTTCTCTGTGTCTTAATTAAAAGTATAATATGTGATTGGTCCAGAAGTATGCACAGTATATATTTGAATAGGCATACATTATTTTTTGTTTCCTTTACAAGACCAGAACATGTTAAATTACAAACAGCATCATGTTTGTTTTTTACTACGATTTTTTTAAAGTTAAACAAATGTGACGTAATATATCCGTTCTGTTTGATAAATAAATATCATTATTATATTTTTTTTTTTTGTAATCAGGAAAGACTTACCATTACACGTGCTTCCATTCTCGTGTAACTCATATCCAGCGTTGCACGTACAATTGAACGCACCGGGTATGTTCGTACAGGCTCCATTTGAAGTGTCACATGGGCTAGGACCTTCCAAACACTCATCAATATCTATAACGAGAAATATAAATTATACCCCTGAATTTACGTGACCCATTTTTAAACCTATTTGCAAAATAAGCCAATCGTCTTGACGCGTCGGGACCGATGGCAAATTTCATATTTTAGTATTTATTAACGCGCAACGTGATTCTATGACATTTGCAAATTCCATTAATTAAGCAAATGGTTAACTTCAACCCTGAAATTAACACTATACCCTACCCTAAACCCAATTGCAACCTGAACTATGAAACTACATCTTAAACGATATAAAGCTTGGAGCAATTGTCACAGGAGCAAATGTCGTGTCACCTGCGAGGTTATATAGCTGATTATATTGAATTAGATTTTTTTTTTCTACAAAAGACGGCGATGTCAAAATTAGAAGGAATATAAGGCCGATATTTATCAACGTTAAGCAAATGGCATCTCATGTATTTGTTCTGTTTGATAAATGTTTGTTTATCAAAAATAAAAAATATAAAAACATAATAATAATAATAATAATAATAATAATAATAATAATAATAATAATAATAATAACAATAATAATAATAATAATAATAATAATAATAATAATAATAATAATAATAATAATAATAATAATAATAATAATAATAATAATAATAATAATAATTGCATTTATATAGCGCTTAATACATATGTCCACCTTGGTGTTTCTAAGCGCTTATTAGTCCAGTAGAAATGTTGGGGACCCGGAAAAGTTTTTAAGTAGGGTACATGCAGGTAATATGGGCCCCCTAAGCTCATTTGCCTAATTTGCATAAAATTACGAAATGACACACAGTCTAATCTTTGTTTATATGAATCTATAACTACTGCTCTAACTTTTATTGTGAAGAAAAACAATTATCACCAACCCCCCTGTCTGCAATATTCAAATGTTTGACGTCATTACCAAAGTGCCCATATTACCTGCACTAATGTTGCTGTGTCAGGCAAGCATTCGATGCCACATTGCACCCCTTCACTAAAACAAATTGACCTGTCCACGCTAGTATGATCAAAATGAAACTATAAGCTTACCAAATATACAAAACAATTGAGGTTACCCCCTCAAACACTCTATCGTCCTGTGGCAAATTTGTCATTCTTGTCCAAGGTGATTGAACGAGCAGCTGTACTGCAACTTCATGATTATCTTAATACACATTCACTGTTTGCTCCAAAGCAGTCAGCATATCGTCCTTTTCATAGCTGTGAAACTGCCCTGCTTAGAGTATACAACGACTTGCTTCTCAGCGTCGACAAGGGAGATGAGGCAGCAGTTGTACTTTTAGACTATTCAGCCGCATTTGATACGATCAGTCATGATATTCTTCTTCAACGTCTACAGAATAGTTACGGGTTGCAAGGTCTAGCTGTTAACTGGGTGAAGACCTATTTTTTTGGCAGATCACAATCTGTTATTATCAATTCATGTGAATCTGTCAAAACATATCCACACGAGGGTGTGCCCCAAGGATCTGTGTTTGGTCCACTGGCATTCTCTCTTTATGTTGCCCCTTTGGAGAATGTAATTGCTAACCATGGAGTATCCCGAATGGTCTATGCTGATGACACTCAAATGTATGTTGTCTTTGAAGGGAAAGATGTACTATCAGCTGTTTCGATTATTGAGAAATGTTTAGATCAAGTGAAAATATGGTCCTCTGCTAATTCCTTATGTCTGAATGAATTAAAACTGAAGTTATTCATGTGTCCTCTCGTTATAGACAAAGAGCTAACTTGGAAATTTCCTTCAGTAATCATGAATTGGATACAACTGATCGTATACGTAATTTAGGGGTCATCTTTGATCAAAATCTGTTAATGGTAAATCACATAAGGTACCTTCCCAAAAGTTAAAGCCGCGGCCCGCTGCGTGAACGCCGTAGCGAGCCGCGGCTTTAACTTTTGGGAACATATCTAAGTAAAATTTGTCAGTCAGCGTCATTATCGTTATACAAGATCGGTAAAATTAGACAATACTTAGATGTGGGAATGACTGTAAAACTGGTACATGCTTTCATATCTTGTCATATTGATTACTGTAACAGCCTCTTATATATGTTACCAGATACCCAACTAATCGAATTCAAAGAATACAGACTCTGCTGCCCGTTAGTGACTGGTGCAAGCTCATGATCAACATTTCCCTGTTCTAAAACGTTCCATTGGTTAACAGTCAAAGCTCGTATAGAATTTAAGATTTTAGTTTTGGTATATAAGGTGCCTCAATAATATGGCCCGAAGTATCTATCAGAATCATTACGGTTTATAGGCCCAGCAGAACTTACGATCCTCTCAAAATGTCTTCTCGTTGCTCGCCCAAGTTTGTAACCAAACGTATGGCTCGAGATCCTTTTCAAGTAGCTAGTGCTAACTTGTGGAATAATCTTCCAAATGAGATCAAACTCTCTGACACATTGTTAACAAGTTATGAGTAAATTGAAAACCTCTATTTCAATCTTACTTTGATCATTATTAGATTTGTCTTGCATCATGTCGTGATTGTTATATTTCATTATTACTTCCAGGCGATAGCAAGCATAAAACTTAGAATTTAATTATGTATATTAACAACCAAAAGGTAGATAGCGAAAAAACCAGACCTTAGAGAGTCTACACTAAAAATCAACCCAGGGGAGGGACTATTGGGTGGGTGAAGGGAGTGGCGTTGTTCTCGGGGGGGGCCCTTCAGCAAATTTGCGTTGTGGTACGCACGCAACGGATGGCATTTATCAAATATACCACACGGATTTTCCCACTTTTAGTGGTTT
>CALNVZ010001160.1:0-14601 GCA_940671915.1 Paracentrotus lividus
TGGATATGTTGCCAACGATCACATCCATAGCAATAACCTCAAGTCGGCTCAACCTCAAACTTCAAATGACCAAACCAAAACCTCAAATAGAAATCCTTTTTAGCAAGACCCTCTGCCACACGCAAGTGAGTGATGTCCGCACGACTGGTCAACAGGGACCAATGTGAAACCGTGAAACTGGGTGGCCTGTCGCAAAATATAACTCTTGCCCAATCTTAAACAGAGAAGAAGGCTCACATTTGCTGATGCGTGAGAAACATCAAGAGTTTAAAACAATTTCTGACATGTGATTGTGAACTCATTATAGATCTAGAGATCATAACCTAGAACTAACGACGTTGACAGTGTTAGGACTTCTAAATTTTAGTTAAGAGAAATAGATTCTCTGACTCTAACTGTGTTAGATCTAGATTCTCTAGACTTTCTTAAATCGTTTTATTCGAGGACCACTCTGCAACATGATACAGATGTCAATACTTTATATTTTGACCTCGTGGACCAAACTTGCCATATTTTTGGAAAATTTGCAACCTTGATCAATTTGTTTTATCTAAGGTTTTCTCTTCTTCTGCAATCACTTTCTGCTCCAAAACTAGTAGTAGTATATGTCTATGTTCAAATAAGACACAGTAGAATAAGTTTGGAAAAATTTCAAATCAAAATCATGAAAAAAAAAAATATAATAACATCCTGAATTTTTTCCCCCTCCTCGCCCAAAACTTTTAGGTGCGGGAAATTTTCAAGAAAGTGGACTTAAAAAATAATTTTTCATCCAAAAGAAAAAAGAAAACTTAAAACATCTGGGATAGTAAAAGGAACATCAAACACACAGTTATTGAAAAAGGATAAGTGAAAATGTTGATTTTAAAAAGGGGAAATTAAGTTTGTTTTTCTGAAAGTTTTTTTACGAGTCTTGTATTAGTCCCAGATACATTGTAGATAGTTCAGTTGCTTGATTCAGAACCACTTACACTTATGCATGGTCAATGCATAATTGACCTTGCACTGGAGTACCTTATTGCAGCTAGTTTTCTTTCCAAGGTAAAGTCAATGCAGAGAAGTGTCTTTGAGCAAGTCCCAGTCCTGCAGCCAAGTCAAGGTGGCAATATGGCCAAAAAAAGGTTGTCTAAAATTCTACTAAACAAAATAAAAATATCTAATGAAAAATTATTATGCAAATAGAGAATGAGACTATAGATTATCTTAAATTATTTAGAAGTAGGTGTAAAGCTGGTTTTGCTAAATTATTATGAGAAGTTTCCTCGAGCAACCAAGAGGCGACAGACAGCCATTTTTCTCTATCTGAGTACTGACTGATGTGGTTTGCCAGCTGACTTAGACTATGTGGATTCAGACCAACTGTTAGAGTCTACAATTTACATAAAAAGACACAAGTCTTTGCACTGCACCTCAACCAGTAACGACTACGAGAAAACACCACACGGTGGGCTCAGTGCACTTAAAAGAAAGAAGAACCTTCAAGAAGAAAAAACAAACGAGTCGAGGCAGAGTCAAAACGAGACTACTTGGTCTGAGAAAGGAGAAGAGAGAAGAGAAAAAAAAAAGCCCAGAATCAGGATCACTCATACTACATAAAAAGTCCTGAGTACAAACAACACATGCACTTAAAAGAAGAGTTCAACAATTGACAATGTATCGACTGATTTAAGTGTATATTCTAAAATAATTTTTAAAGTCCCATGTTTTGTAGAAAAACTACAGTATATTGTCGTTTCTTTCTGCAGATTCCAGGGTTTTGGTCATAAATTGGTTGATATTGAAATTGTAAAAAATTTTAAAAGAAAAAAAAAAAACAGACGTGAAACCACACGAGTGGACATATGAAGGTTTCACAAAACAACATACGGAATAGGACTATGTTATTTAAGAGTCAGGAAATATAATACATGTGTCACAGTTTGCGTAAATGGTGGGGAAAATAAATATTACCAGCAATGTCGAAACCCACGTTACCCCGCTTGACATTTGACAGCAATATCTGCAAAACACAACAAAATAATATTTTCAACTTGACCGCTGCCACAATGATAGTAGCCGACCAGAATAAAAATGTCCGATTTTATTCCACTTGAGGAAGTTGCAAAGTGGGATGAGTAGATATATGATCAAAAAGAGAAAAAAAATAGCTGATAAGATTGCAGCATATGATTTTTTATCAACTAATTAGTTTAATTCTATTTTAGAAATAAGTTTTGTTTTTTCCTATTTTTTATTTAATCAAGTTCGATTGTAATTAAGCCAAATAACAAAAATTATTAGTGGAAATCAGAACCTAGATTGGGGTAACGAAAAGTCAATTTGACTGAAATGGCTCGAACTTTCAATTATTCACCTTGTTCACTGTATTTTTTGGTAAACTTCAAGGGATAAAAACTACATCTAATATAAAAAAGTATTATAATTTTTGTTCATTAAATTTCTTATTCAAATTAAATACTAAAAATTGTATTTTGCACTTTTAAATACTTATCTTACAGTGTTTTAATTTATTTTAACGTAAAGTAAGTTTAGATTCATGTAAAAGTTGCGTAGTGACCTAATTTTTATCTCTTTATTTATGAGCAAAGAATGAAAACAAACGAAGAAGTCGCGAAAATCTGAGCAAACAGACAAAGAATCAAATAACTTTACAGTTATGAGCGAGCAAGATTAGAGAGGAAGCGTTGATTTTCATCAGCGTAGTTAGAATCCGTCCTCCTAGATGGTACCAAGACTTTTATTTATACCAAATAAGGGCATAATCTGGTATATAAGTTCACCAGGTCGGCAGTCCATTTCACTCCCGTTTCATATTCGTCAAAGTGGCGCGAGACATCGTTTCCCACGCCCATGAGTACACAGTGAGCGAGCAGAGAGAGCAAATTTGCCACTATATAGTACGCATTGTAATACTTAGTTACCGGACACTTATATATCCGGAAGCACATATTTCTGCGAACTTACAGCAATTTATGTGCGACGATTTAGAACGGCTCGCCAGTTAAATTCACACGTCACCAATACATGAACAAGAATTTTCTTGATGAGGCGAAAAAATCTCAGTGTTTACCTTATTAATTTATCTATAAAACAGTATAAAATCATAAAAATGCTTAAAATATCATATTGCAAGATCTACCTTCAATGGACAATGCCATAAACAATTGATAGTCTATGTTTTGATGATAAAATGAGCTTTTTTTAGCCGAAATTTTAACTTCTCGGCCGTCCGCTATCGAATGATGAGTGTGAAAACCTCGTGTGAGAAGCTTTACACTAGTACCGTTCCCACACACCATGAGCTCTATCACCTCTCCACCTTCCATCACGCCTGAAGAGCCATGGTGAAAACTGCTATGGAGGAGCACAGAGCTGACCTTCACCTTGAAGCCAACACTGAAGTCTTCACTCCAGCATCTGGCAACCGAACCTCGACACGCTCACAATACACTTCCCTCGATTCATACACCCTCCGAGGACTTAGACAGGCAGGTACCCATTGCAAGGCTCAGCTGCTCAGTGGAGTCTACTAACCAACCACGTGGAAGAAAACATCATAAGTAACGGATCAGCAACCCATCGTGCCCTGTGGATTTCAAAGATGAAACAGTCGTGCCAATCCTTGGTAGGTGAGTGCGTCCTCTATATTGGCAATCAGAGGACGCGTTTCCTCTCTCAGTGGCCTCGACGAGTGGAAATGAATACCACTACTCGACATCAAACTCCCAGGCTGACTGCTTCACAAGCTTCTCCCTTCTTAATCAGTACCTTTCCCATGCATGCACTGCCCCATCTGACTTTCCGCTCGACCCTTCCATGCTTCCTAACTCTTCCCTCGTTATCTACTTGACTTACATTGTAAAAACAGTACGTAATGTCGTCACGTATATGTAGTCCTGCATGTCATATGATACTACCCTCGTCACTACTGTAAGATATTACTCCTTGCGATAATTGCTGCAGTTCTCCAAACTGGAGGAAGCAAGTGAAGAAGAATAGTCGCGTGTTATTTTCGTGATATGCATAGTTTTCCAAGCACAACGATCTGCATGCTGAGCGGTGATCGAGAAGCGAGTAGATATCTGGGAGAATTATAACATCGATAAACAACACGCATTATATAACGTGTATCCCCATAGAGAGGTGAATGACGCTCCGAATCATAATGCAATTTTTTGACACGCAAAGAATAATTGTGTTATCGTAGAGGGGTATGCAGTGGCAAAAAGTGCCGACAAAAAGAAAACCGGTTTAGTAAATATCAAATAATGATTTACCATAATTATAAGTTTCATAATATTTTGGAATAGCCTAGCTTGCGAATTTTCTAGACCTTTATTTCCACTATATAGTCCTATTTTAAGGGATCTGAAATAAAGGCGTCCGTGAATAACCATACGACGCCATACAATTCAGCTGCAAACCCAACATTAGTCTGAGAGGATGGGGGGGGGTCGTTGTCCGACACTAAGCAGATAAAAAACATCATCTTTTGCTCGGCAGATAAACCATGAATGGAGGAAACCACATTCACTTTGCTTCAAAGCAGCGTTATTCCAGTCGCACGCATTGGGTTCCTCTTTCCACCCTGGGGCGTTTCACGAAACCATGGACAAGTAGTCATATCTTATCCGCCGAACCACGTAGTTTAGCTCGCAATCTTATAAGTCGGTTAACAGAAGCTCTTCCAAGTTAGACTAATTTGTAATACGATATGGATCGGAGATGATGTCATCGAGTTAATAGCCTTAATCACGGTTTCTGCTGATATTTAGAAATTGTGAGGTTTAGCAAAATTTTCAATAATTATCGAAAATTGAGAGTGATAAAAATCGGTCATAAACAGTATGATAACTCATAAAAATATATGTCTGAATTTATCTTATAATGTGTATTAAAAACGCACAATGTTCCTTACTGCATTATTTAGAAGGTTGTCAATCATGAATTAATAAGAACCACGTCAGACATGAGGATGGGTTTACCCCCGGATGCATACTGCTAATTGAAAGTTTCGTAAATCAGACTATAAAAAATGTATGCCTACTGAAAAGGAGCTAGATTGAGTTTTTCCTAAATTCTGTTGCTGACAAAAAGAAATCAGATAGTGCATTGTAATTTAAAAATATTATATTCAAATTTACTTATTTTTGGACTAATGATCGATTTAACTACCAAATGTAGTCTTCTGCGCGTCTCTTATATAAGCTTATATGGTAGGCTAATAAAGCTTTTGCAATTTCTCAAATATTATTTCTTAGATTGGATATATTACTAGATACATTATTTATTTATTGGATTTTTATAAAAAGCACTCGATTGTTTAACAACCATTTATTTTCTGATATTAGACCAAAATGCCTGAGGTTGTCACATTTTATTGAACAAAAATGAGACAATCAGAGATTGTCGCAGGCAAATCAATTCGACACCAAACCAATCGCAGTTGCCATACATTGCGTACATCAGTCGATTTGACGTAATCCAGCGCTCTCCAAAAGATCATGAACAGGTTCGGATGCTGTCATAAGTATTTAGCAGCTTTTGTCCTCGATCTTGTCAGAGAGTCTTCGTGAAAACCAGATCCGCTTGTGGGACAACTGTTCACTATCTCCGATTTAGTCAGAAACGTTAGACTTTTCCCGATATGACAGGTTTCGTGAAACAGCCCCCCGCCATTCACTTGTGTAACTTAACGTTTATCCTACAGCATTTGAGCGCAGTGAGTTTCCAAAACAACATATTATAAGGCCCTTTGCTTGGATTTTCTCAAAATATTGTGCAGTATTTAGCAAAAATATTGTAAATGTTTTGATGAGGCAATCCACAGCCAACTAGGACATTTGACCTGTAAAAATTTAAAAATGTCTTTCTGATGTTTATTCTAAGATGACCTATCACTTATATTCTAATGCCATAGGTGTTAGATGGCTCATAAAAACTCCTTCAAAATCATAAAAATTGTTTCCATTTCGCTCACATCCTCAAAGAACTAGAACCACCATTAAAATTTCATGTGTGGGACTACGTGAAAAAAAAGTTCACTAAATTCAAATTTACCAAGATCTTTTGATATTTTTCTTGAAACTTTCACTAAATGAAGAAGGGTGGATATATTTCTGTTATTTAAAGGTTATAATGACAGTTTAATTCCATGACAAGGGGTGTGTGAAATAACCAAAAAAGTTCATAAAATAAACTGTAATGCGCATAAAACCGTAAATGCGACTACGAACATAAAGTAAACAATAAAAAACAATTAATGAAAAAAAAGAAATAATAAAACAAAGAAAAATCAAACGCAAAAAAATATCAAAAACAAAAACACATACGTCGACAGCAACGCCAGAAAAATAAATCCGGACGAAGAAAACACAAAAAAATTTTATCGATCTTTAAAGATTACTTTAAATTGTTTACCAAATCTAAAATTGCTGACTTTGATACGTTTCAGTAGGTTGTTAGGTCACTGGTGCAAGGAATAAAACTGGCAGAGAGACTATATCGATTTGAGCCAAATATTTTCTAACAAGTGGACTTTTTTCCTTGTTCCATTTTGTGTAATGCGACTAACCGATTTTTAACCGTTTGGTGTAGACAGTTTCACAGGAAAAAGCCTGCAACATTTCTTATATTGTTATTTTTAAAGTATGGTTTCGATCAGTTTAAATCACTCGAAGTATAAACTTTAAAGAAAGGACTCATACCGTGTAAACCTAGGTTACCGCCCAAGTACAAAATGGCACCTAAAAGTGGTAATGCCGACTATAACCAATGGAATTCCCTTTTATGCTTTGTTATAGGATCTATATGTCTGATATATTCAATCCAATTAATGAAATATTGAATCAGTCTACAAAACTCCGAAAAATGCCGTCTTGTCCGGACAAACAACCGTCCGCGACATACAACAACTGGGTATACTTGTTAAAATGAGCTGTTGTCGCGCCTCTTGGCTTGCTGAGGAAAACTTCCTCAATAATAATTATGAACAGCTTTAAACCTTAGAATTTCCTACAAATGTAACCTCAAAATAAATTACTGATAATCGTATAGACTCTAAAGTTAGATCTTAGTCTCATTAGCATATATATATTACTTCCAGTTAGATTTTTAAAATTTTGTTCTAGTAGAATTTTTAGACCCTTTTTGGATAGAAAAATGCCACCATTGACTTGGCTAGGAGCTGCCTCAAGACACTTTCTTGCCAATGACTTTCCATTGGAAGAAAAACTGCTGCAATAAGGTACAATGTACTTCCCAAGCAAGTCAATTATGAATTGACCATGCATAAGTACATGTAGCGTCAAGCTCAATTATGATTGAGCATGCAATTGGACGGATATAGCCAAAAAAGCTTTTAAAAAATGCAGAAATACCGATTCATAGAATTTAAACATTTGCCTTATCGTCGTTCGGAAACCACTGCTCAAATGAATTGTCACAATAGCGAATGGGGTGGAAAGAGGAAACCAATGCGTGTGAACTGACATGAAAGCGTCTGCTGAAGGATGGGGTTTCCGAGTTATTGGGACACTAAGCAGATAAAAACATCATCTATGCCTTTTGGATGTTTATTCAAAATTTGACTTACGTAAATGGCAAAATATATTTGTGAATATTTTTGATGCTTTGTATTAATTGTCTTTAATTTTACTTTCAATCGATTGAGAATATTGATCCGAAAAGGCTCCTAAATTGCCGCTTGTCCGGACAAACAACGCCTGTCCGGACATTACACAACGGGTATACAATGTAAAACTACAAAGGATATGATGGTTTCCGTCGATACACGATATTTTCCTTAGCCACATTCTTACGACCCCTATCCGATCTCAGCTAAGCGATGATATAACGTTATTTGCCATGGTTTGGGGCTGGTATACCCTGAATCTTGTCCCAGAGGCCTAATATATTTTAAAAAAATGATATTTACATTTAATTTATGTAGTCTAACTACCAAGAAAACGAAGAGCAGATAGTTCTCTCCACAATTTTATAGTTGTCCTAAACAGTGCAAGTGATTGATTTTGAGGCAAAAATCAGTTCCAAAAACGGTAAACGTTCATATCGCCAGTTTACGGTACCATCACGCGACATGGCAATTATTATAAACCCCCACGGTCTAGCGCCGAGCGGGCCGTCTGCTGGCCAAGCTACATGAACATTGTAGCTAGTCGCTAGAGCAGGCGGCTATATAGCACTCCGTATGCGGCTGCCTGCCTTCAAAAGCTTGCTGCGATTTTTTTTCTACTTCGGCGTCAACCCAACAGCTAAGGTCACACCATCAATGATTCAACGTAAATGAACGTTCCCTTCTACAGCGCCGTTGCCTTTCGTCTCTTAGTGCACGCAAGAGCCGAAAGCTTTTCAGCGGTATCGCGTACAACAGGTGGATGCATTCCGCTCGTGCGACAGCTGTCATCGCTCGTGATTACAGAAAAATGCGAACCTTATTTTCTTTTGTCGTCGATTCATTGCCACTATCCTAATGTTACTACACTGGGGGAAAATGCTGCCGATGTGATGCGCATACAACGCATGCGTTAATAGTGGCGCATGCGTATTCTCACACTTATATGCAGCTCCTATAGTGCACAGTGAAAAGACCAGCTGACTGTTTGTGGAAAAGCTACGTCCCCAGCTATTGTTTCCGTCTTTGTTTCAATGCACATTTGATGTGTCAAATAAACATGAGTGCTTGCGCAACCTCTTGCGCAGATAAGCCAATCAGAGCACGTACCTCCTCTTTCACAGCCACCCCAGAGCTTTGCGGCATATGATAGAGAATTGCACATATTATATGGTTGCAACTTGTCCACAAGCGGAGAATCAATACTTCCCCAAGGTCAATGAAACAATTATTAAAAAAGCTATAATAGTTTCGAATTCCATTAATGAGTTCACATTACATTCGTGCTATCCACTGAGATAATCGTATCCTAAAAGCAACCTATATTCCAAGCTGTTGGGCCATTCTAACAAGAGACAAAGAAATTGCTACATTAACCGTTTTGGGTAAAAAAACGATGTCCGTCGATTGAACTTTTTTCTCCGAGCAGTTAGGTGACTTGAAAATTATTAGCTTTGATGCCGACGTACGCTATTGGATACCAAGCATCGGCACAATAATTGCTATCAACGATTGCTCTCGATGTAATGTCGCATGCATCATGAGCAACGCTTAGCGCAAGCATTTCCTGCTGCAAATCAACCACAATCGTATTCCGTACGTGCGTTGTTCAAGTCAATGAATCGTAGCTCATTAAAAACATGACAGTTGTTTGAGGACAAGCATCTTCAACGGAAAGTTCTTTTGGTAAACTGTCAAAAAGATTTTAAAATATGTAAATTTTCACTAAATTCATATAGTTTTATATTAATTAATATATGCATAATTTATTCTATGAAATCATAGTTTTTCTCTGTCTAATTCACTAAATAAAGCTCCTAGAATGCTAATTTTTTGTGAAAATATTCTTTATAGCATTCATAACAATTGTGAATGAATAAATTTCCGGTACCAAGATCGATTATTTATGTATTTTATTGTATGCATTTCTTTGTTTTTTATTCTTTTTATTTGTATTGTTTTTTTTGACAAAATTTTTCGGCGACATTATTTCAGCCATAAATAGCAATCATATAATTGACTGTTGTCAATGAAAGTTAAAGGCCCTCGCAAGTCGGAGATCGTGGGGAATGCGCGTTTTTCTTGAGCTCCATTGACTCATACACAATCTACAGTGAGGCTTACGCAAGGGTCGGCCTACTGGGGATTAACATTCGGACAGCACGAACATGACGAAGTTTACCGAATTCAGTCAGTCAATAGGGTCAGTAGCCTCGGATTAGTTTATAGACTCTTAACGGGTCTCTTCGTATTAATTCAAAGAGAGGACTTGTATAATACTCCATTTCAAAAACAAAACATAGGTTAGATTTACTTCGGACTTCTGGTTAGTTAGTCTAGCCATGAAGGATTAACCGGATTAGCTCCAGACGGGTTGGCGCTGAAGATTACGCAACATGCCTCAGGCTCTGATTGGAATGTTATCATTTCACCCGAGATAAGGTGAATTCCCCATGTTTTATCAATTATACATCCCTTTAAAAGATTGAGTTTATGAATTTAAGCTGAAAACACATTAAAAGTTGCGCGAGACTTGAAAGTAAAAAGTCAGCGAGCAGCGCGGTAAAAAAAATAAGGCTCGAACAAATCCTGAACATACATGTATCTGACATCATAAATCATTAACCAATAAGAAATAAGAGAATTGGAAGGAGCAAGTAAGTGGAATAGAGGAGAGGAACCTATAGATGAGCATGGAAGGGTGATCATGAGCTCAGGGTTCGAATATATGCAAAAGGATCATGTGAAGTGGAAATATACTGGAAATGGAATGGAAGAAATTAGGCATGGCAATGACAATGAGAATGAAGAGGCATTGGAATCATGAAGTACATTGTATGGAAAGCAAAGTGTAAATAAACGTTTAACAAAATATATACATGTGTACCTCTTACAATATCCCCCGCCCCGGGTCTGGGACTAGCGGGGATTTTGCGGGGGATGTACATTTTGCTGGCGTAACATCCCTTGCCTACATCCCCGCCAAAGCAACTCGAAGGCTCTGCACTGCCGGGCACTCATTTTCTGTACATCCCCCGCTGTGACCAGGGGGGCATTTCATCAAAGGACTTGTCAGACGTTTTATCCGACACTGTTATAAGCTACTGAAATGCTTGCATCTGATTGGCTCAGAGCAAATTTGTCGGATAAAATGTCCGACAAGTCCTTTGATGAAATGCCCCTGCTAGCCGGGCTACGATGTGATAATCCCCATATAGGCCCGACCCCCATGGGCCGGGAATTACGTTAAACAACTGTACAGCCCTGGCTATTTTACGTTTTTAGATAGCAATTCATCGTGCATTCGATCAACAGTAAATGGACGGTTTAATGTGGCAATCACAATATACATACATGTAGAAGGTCGAGTATGCATATCGCATTTTGTCATTTTCGACGGAGAGTTGAAAATGTTAGTCTTTTAAAAATGATGTTTAAACAATAATTAATCATATTTGCATTTAATGCTTTTTAATCTTTTTATAATGAAGCCAGTAAATAAAATATATATTCATCTAAACGTTTTGGCCCGAATTCACAAACGTGGTTTAGTTAGTCCATGGTCTAAATCAGGTGGTTTGTGAATACCAAAATTTAGACCATGGTCTAAATCCGTGGTTTAAACAATTGATTTAGACCATGGACTAACTAAACCACGTTTGTGAATTCGGGCCTTTGAGTTTTGGGTAAAAAAAAAAATATATAAAAATAACATGATAGTTGAATTAATCAATATTTTTGACTTTTCGAAACAAGATTATACCAAATTAGCCTGTGTCTTGTTCGTTGTTTTCTGTCTCGCTCTCGAATATCACCTGCAAATCATCCCTCACTTGTCGCTCCCGTGTATTTTTTCCCTCTGTATGATGGGGTGACATCTTCAGGTAATTCCCCGCTATGAATTCCCGGCAGGAAAACATTTTGTACACTCCGGACCAAGCCCCTGCTATCATCAGTGATTGACCCTGCAGACCGGGGACAGTCTACTGTACATCCCCTGCCATGTTCCGGCCAAACAACCTGGCAAGCAGTGCAAAAATTTTTTGTACATGCCAGGCTATGTTGCGATATGTCCCCTGCCATGTCCCGGAACCCCCAGGGCCGGGGATATAATTGATAAGTGCATAAATGTATGCCTCTAAGACAAGTAAAAGTAACAGTTAAATATTGTTCAGGAATTCAGTTCAGTGTCAATTCAGGGTCATTCATTGTACTTTTTGAACTTTGTATTGCAGTTTACACTGTAGATTAAATCTTAGGTGCACAAATTTCAGTGTACCCTAGCTCTCCCCATAAACAATAACTTCATTTGCACTTATTTATTGACCTGTGCATCATTTTTCATTTTATACAGTGCTATCTAAATTGTGAGCTGCCACTCCACGAGAGAAAAGGAATAATGGACACAATCTAAAAATATGTGGCTGGCCAAGGGAAGAGGATAGTCTGACTTACAAGTGGATTATTTAATAGATCAGAAACAAAGAGGGCTCTAATTGTAAAAAAAAAAAAAAAAAAAAAAAACTTTTAGGGAAAAATCTGTGAGGCGATGGCTGCTCTACAGACAGAGTACAGACGTTTGGAGACGGTGGAGGATGATCCTCCGGAGGATAGAGACGTCATGCTCACATGTGGTTCATGATTCAGGAAAGGTACACATGTATGTTGTTCATAATTCTGGAAAAGAACAAATATACAGTCCCAGGAAGGAGGGGGGGGGGTGAGAGGGGAGGGAGTTTAACCAAGTTGTTATAAAAGGTTTAAATGAACGACTCGAAATTAATAGCCAAATGGAATACCCAAATTTTTCCTTTGTTTACAGTAGATTAAATGTATGCATATTCTCAGTTACCTGAAACAAATGTCTTGTCACAAGTTGGCCACAAGAGAAAGAAATCTATTGATTTGAATGCATTCCCAAATTCAATGATAAAGCAAGAGGATATTATTTCATGCTTTCTCTCATGATGAGTCATTTGTTTCAGATGCTTTCAAATATTTGTTGCGTATTCTCATAATTCATGTATATCTAATGTTGCAATATATTCCATAGGGTTGGCATACATGTAGATCTCTGTGTCAGGTTGTCAGTTATGGAATGACTGGGGAAAACCCACCTATGATACATACAATGTACCGTACCACCTTACAAATTTATACATGTAGATCTCTTTAAGTTGTTTATTGGATTGAAAATGTAATTCTACAACCTTTTTTTAGAGATGTGATGGTCTGTTTTTCTTATCCCCCCCAAAAAAAAATGACACCTTCGAAGGGGCAAAATTATATCGAATACATGTACTATGTACACAAGAGAGCACTCTGAACAGTTCGTCAACAGGAGATGATGCTTAGAAAAATAGAATAAATTCTTTGTCAGCTGTTTCATGTATTTGCACTATTATTCCATGTTGGCTTACATAGATCTCTTTGACGGATGTCTGGTTATTGGCAGCCATTCCATTGTGACTCGCATGACATTTACACAAAATTTCAACTTGTTAAGGCTAATTACTTCAAAATTTCATAAATGAAGACCTGTTTTTCTTACTTATTTCAATCAAGGTAATGACATTACAATACATTAGCACAAGAAATTTGATTGCAAAGTCATTTTTGTTGGAGATATTTCAATTGTTTCCTGTGACTCGTGTGACGCGACACTATTGAAGGTTCCTGACCTTACTGTAATTGACTGAAATTTCAAATCAGAAGTTAAATTCCGATGTGCATGAATTTTCTGGAGATAATTTTAAACATTAAGCAATTATCTGGTAAAATTTAGTATCCTTTGGCCATTCATTTTAATATATCACCATATAATTTCAAACGTGTACTCGCGTGTACACAGGAGTGTGACTCGCGTGACGAGTATCATTTTGGACTAAAAGTTGAACAATTATCATGATTACATATAGTAGAATGGGCCACAAATTCAACCAAACAAAATATTTATAGTCAGTTGTACACACAACTTAAAACAAAAGAATTCTTTCATTCAAGATAGATTGGAGGTCTTGGAACATGCAATAGCAAAATGGTGATTTTCCCATTGATTGTGTATTGTAGCAACATAATTTATAGAAAAGCAAATATGAAACCTATGATATTATAAAATTTTATACTCAAAAAATATATTAAGATACACTAACAGGTTAATAAACTTTGAGGATTATATTTCATAATTATGTCTCTACCAGGGATTGCCAAGTTTCAAAAGATTATAATTCCCATGACCAGATATCTATAGGCGTTGAAATCCATCTCTTTTCTCATTTTCACCAAAATGTAACCAATGTAAAAATTTACTTATTTATTATTTCTCATTTTTGCCAAAATACCCAATGTTATCCTCATTTGATAATCAGAACATTTTTACAAGACTATATTTGAGGCAGATTTATATTTCTTTTCACATAAATCGCTAATTTTATCTTTTTTACCAAACTTGCTGTTTTGTAAAATGTGACTCGCGTGACAGTACCCTAAACAGTGTCCACGCGAGTCACTTTAGGGTGTGTTTTTCATAATGAAGGTCGACACTTGAAAATTTTCTTTATGTGGTGTATGATTGAGGACCCTAAGCTCCTTACTTTTTATCAACTACAAATCATACCACTCTTAACTACTTTTTAAGTGAACTAAAAATATGGTGGTTTTTTGTGACTCGCGGACACATTTCGAGGGTGTTTTCAATTTGAGAATATTGTCAAGCTCGGTTCACATAAATAGCAGGAACCAAAAACATGTGATATGACAGATGGGTATAAAGTAAATCAGAATACTAAAATTTAGGAATCTACTCACATGAAACATGCTTTAATAGAATCATTAAAATCAATTACCAAAAAACATACTTTTTGGAGCAAATTTGTTGTCTCTTTGAAAGGTGGGATATTAAAACCAGGTCCATGTTTGCAAGATTAAAGGTGTCGCTCGAAAATAAATCAATTTATAACACCCATTTG
>CALNVZ010001161.1:12815-59146 GCA_940671915.1 Paracentrotus lividus
GTGATCCTTCGATCAGGACACTATAGCCTCGGTGAGAGATGCTCTATTGCTGATCCAGTCACGAGGATTCGCAGAGTTTCCCCAAAAAAGGAAGATCTATTAGTGAAAATCGTCCCATAGCCATGTTATATTCAAAGGTTGGCGCTTGTAATACCTGAATGGCATATACCTTCAGATCAGGTCAGGTAATGACCATTTATATGCCTACCCGTTTCTTTTTCTGCAAATCTGTCACGGAACGCTTGACGGGGCTGAGAAATGATATCCCTGTGAGTAAATCGTGACTTAGGCACTGTCTTCAATTGATTAAGGAGGCATTCCATTACAATATTTTGAGAAAAAGCCGGTGTTCGAATGAAGTTTTAAGATGAAAATTGAAGGAACCACCTGACACCCTTCTTCTCCCGCTGAATCTTCACTTTCTCCTAAATAATTGCTAAATAATCTTTGTTTATATACACCTTTGATATGATACTAAAGTTGACAACGTAAAACACCCCAAGTCAAAAACAAAAACAAAATAAATATATCAATATAACGAAGACTTGGATTGATATACATGTAGATTTTAATCACTCATGCATAATGAAAAGGGGGAATGGGAGGATAGTAGTAAAAAAAGGTTGTTAGAGAAGTGTAACGGGAGTGAAATAGAAAGATAAGGAGAAGGAGAACAAAGACAGAGAGAGGTGTAGATAGAGAGAGGAAAGACAAAGAGAGGGAAAGGGAAAGGGGGCGGATAAATTTTTGACAAAGAGAGGGATTGGAAGTCACGAAGGACTTATAACGCAAAATTTAGTACTTTGAGACGATGTAAGAAGGAGAGATGGTGAAGAGGAGTGTGTGTGTGTGCGTGCGTGCGTGTGTGTGTGTGTGGGTGGGTGGGTGTGGAGGCATATGATAGGGAGACAATAGTGGGAACAAGGGGACAATGAGTATGTTTGTGAGAATATAATGAGTTCGGTATTAATCCCCATACAACACGTTTATTATGAATGGCTCGGAAATATTACCCTCAAAAACTCTCTTTTTTGACCGATTTTCCTTAAAACCATGTTACTTAAATGGCCCAAAAATAGGATAAAAATACATGTAACTTATAAAACCAAATATGTTCAAGAAGGCGGAGGATTGCTATTAACACAGTTGCGCTAAGAGGCTTTGTCGCATGCAAATCAAGAATATATTGTAATATCGAATCTACATTCCCATAAAATTTACCAAAATTTTCGAAACGAAAAATATAACGAGTTACACGAGTCAAATTTAGGGGGTGACAGCACTCGGCACTACAGTCGCTTCACAGCGTACGTTAACGTCGCTTATCAATCGATACTCAACAGTAGGTGAAATGCGAGAACTCATTATTGTGGGTACATGTTTACTATCGGTTAAATTGCAATCTCAAAAAATAAAATAAAAAATGATGACTCGCTCAAAAATAATTGTTAGGGTACAACGCTTTATCGTGTTATATGTCAAGTGCCATCACTCCCTCTAATCGCTATCACATATACATCTCATAGAGAGTGCATCATTTTTGACGGTTCAGTCTATACGTCACCACAACACGCTATGAGTTTTTTTGGAACGGGAAAGCTTATTGTAGAGCTCGCGCCACATCTCGGCGACCTCATTGGTCATTTTTTGAATCGCAGGATGTCCATCCTAACTCTCCTGACTAGGTGTGGGTTCGGTGTGTCTGTGCTCTATTTACGCTTGAATATATGATTTGCATTTGCACAGATTATTATGAGTACCGGAAAACATACGTACATCATGGATTCCTCTCTCATATATTCCTAATAACTTACTTCATGGATACCTACTTTTCGAGAGTCTAAACCATAAAATCCATGGAACATGTGATTATCTAATCATGAATAGCAGGAAATCTTGCTGAAGAAAGTACTATATTCTCGACTAGTCCGCATCTACTCTGTCTGCATTCTTAACGACGGTGATTCACTTCTTTGGCTCAGTGTTTTATAGTTCGTAATTCCTGTCATTTTTGCAAGCTTTTGTCCGTCTGCTCGTGACGACCCACGCAGTCTATGACTCGCAGTGACCCAGGTGTCTATTCTTGCATCTAATTGTATATATAGAACGCTAGAACATTCCAATGTTTCACATTTGTCTGATTGATGGTGTGACACTAAGTTCACACAATCAAATGTACTGTGTATAGTCAGTATGTTGATATCAGATTCTATCACACATCTATAATTAGATATATTAAAAATGTTTCATATAAGATTTGATTTAATGTCTTGAGATACATGATGCAAAAGATGTCTGAACTGTTTGCCTAATTCTGATCTCTTGTATCCATACCGCCCCTAGACCAAAAGTATAGGAGGGACACCAAATGATTTATACAAATTAGACAATATCTTGAAGCTATGCGCACTAGACCATTCCATTGCCGAATTATTAATTCGTCAATCTAAACTCTCGGTAAGAAACAATATCTAAGATTAAAGGTATGAAAATTACTTGAATGCTTAATATTTCAAATATTAATTTACTTACATTAGTATGCCAGATTTTTTAAGAACATTGATTTAGCATCTAGCACCGTGCAGATGATCTATTCCATATTAATAGGTGTTGCAAATCTAGCATAATTTTAACCAAAAATCTCCAATAGTAACGAATTTTAACATTAGTACCTCTCATTATTGAGCACAACATAATAATCTCGACACCGATTGTGTACTCCATTAATATTGATAATATACTACGTTCACTTATATTGAAATGCAAATTTTAGTTTCTATTTCAACAATATCCTTATCTTAATATCTTTCACTCCCTAATTCCAATACTATTGAACATTGTAGTAATTATGTGTTGAGTCGTGCAGCGCTAACACCCTAAGAATACGCTCTAACATTGGACTCATGATCAGCTGCACCTATTGAGATGTCTACATTCATAAGAGTGTAAGGGATTTCAACATTGAAAGCAATTATTCTTTGTGTAGATAAATTTGCACAGGGCGAGTTAAAAGGCACTCGCCTAAATCCTTTGAACTTTTCTAATAATCTATCTAATTTATATCACTACTCATACTTAACTTAATGTGAACATTTAAACATAATATGACCTGTCTCTATTTGTGTATCTGCGCATGAAATATTTAATCATAGTGAGGCGTGTATTCCTTCAAGTGAAATAATTGATTCTGAATAGTCAGTCAGTATACCACTATTTAGTAATCAATTCGTGAAGGACACAAAATGTTGTATTAAGATCGAACAAAAAATGTGTATAAAGAATTAAAATATCACCGCATACTTTAATTGGAATGCGCACTCATTTATGTGAATCATGTTAATTAAATATATTGCAAATCATTTACAATCAAGGACTTACCAAAAGCGACATACACTTTTGACTCAAATTTGTGGACTCTTTGATGGTGGCAGTGGATACTCATGTGTTTGAGATATTAAGAGATAGTCTGAAAAGGTTCATGCTAATTAATGACCATATAGTCGACCTATGACCTACAGCCCAACCTAATATATTGCTCTTCATTAGTTACATATATAAACTATTTCAAGATATGGAGCAGATCCCGGAATGCTGCGATATTACGTATACAGTACGTGTACGTCTAGTGCATCCAAATTAAGTGCCTTAAAATTTTAGTATTATTACTGTTGTTCTTTCATCTGTTCGGGTCAGAAATAGTTTTGGTGATATAAGTTTCGCAAACTTCTCAAATCGCGGCTGCTCTATTATAGGATCGCTAGGTATGTACCCGAACATAACTAGAACAAAATTAGACTTATTTCTCAGTGACAAAGAAAAAGTAATAAGCTAATGAGCAGAGCATCTAAGTGGAAGACTCTCATCATCTCTGCCTATATAACATACAACCATGCCCAGATTGCCGAGGCTGAACGGCATACTCGGCGATACCACTCACCTCCATTTACCATGACCCCCCAACCATCGGACCTCTGCTCATTCTATTATCATTATCTTAATAAGCTCGCTTAATTAATTGGATATTTGTGGTCGATGATAACATCCAAATGTTACTCAATAGACGCGGTTCGATTCAGAACATAGATTAATGTGGACTACCATGAGACTTGCGATCTCACACAAAACACATTTAAAAGGCTTCTGTCGATAGTACCGATACTTTTCATATTTTGTTTTATTGCTCAATCAAAATTTCTTAGCGAAGTATTGGCAGGACCTCGGCAGTAGGATACTATGCGAAAATAATTGTATAGTTAGCCTGAGAACAGTATTTGATGAGATCAAAACTAATATCTCGTTTCTTCAGCGGAGAAACAATTAATTCGAAATGTTTATCTACCCGTCTCACCCCGAGCATACTAAGATACATTTTTTATAACTTACTGAATTATGATTATTTTCATTATTATACTTTATACCTACTGAAAGTATCTGATCATCTAATATATATATAATATTTATCATTTGACGAATATTATATAAATATCGTCAAGTGAAATATTGCCATCCTAAGTTTTTAAGCTAATTCAATGTTAAGAGCCCACTACCATAGCTATTTAAAGTTCATTTAGAATATGAATACCTGATTATTATAGCTCAATGATCCCATTTAGCAGCAACTCATTTGGATTAATCTTATGAGCTGAGTGTGTGTAAACCCGCACACCAAGTGCCTTCCCGTTCGCGCTAAGCGGTCGGGAACTGGACGGACCAGTTGACATATTTTGGCGAAGTTTTTGAAAATATGCTCATATCGCATGTGATGCCAACAATTTTCGTGTCAATAAATTTATCTACCTGTATTCGAATTCATTCCACATTGAATTCAAATCTTTGCTAAGTTGTTGTCTTTCGTGAGCGATTGGTACGCCTTCTTGCGCGCAGTAACATTTATATCACATAGACCGCAGCTGCATCGCGATGAGATCAACTCGTAGAAGCAATACGCGCAGAACATCTGGCTCACGATCCTGGCCTAATCATGATCTCCTCACTGAGCGCCAACTTGTCGTTTCCCATTACGTCTTGTCCGGTCACATTAATGACCTCAGAGAAAATGGCATCAAAGTACGTGGAACACTCGTTACTCTCATAGAGTTATTGTCACGGCTCAAATTCTTGGAGATGGCACACTTCTAGGTGTATGTAAGTTGCATGAAGCTCTAATATGTAGTCATCATCTATTGCATTTTTAGTCGTGTGTTACTGCTGTGAAAATCCAAAGAAACTAATTACAACAACACAGGTTTAACATTAAAGATTTATTCTCGAACTTGTCAAAAATTGTTAATTGGCCTAGTAGGTATCTATGATGTCAAACATCTATCGCGCAGCTCATGATCTATACTCCTCCCCAGTCGACCGGCTCGTACAGCCCAGAGGAGCTGCCGAGCTGGCTGTAGACTAGCAGAAGTCCAAACCCGTCGCCTCCACCCGGGGCAACGTCTGGGCTTGTGATGTTACGTACCTGTTAGGGCCTCTCGGCCAAACACCAGGTGGCGCTAACGGTACTTCATGAGTACCTTTCCAATGTGTTCACTCAGCTGTAGCAATGCACAGGGATGATCATGTTGTGTGGACGGTCAAATTATTCTATTGAATGCCAACTACTATGACTCACCTTGGACTGTTAGTTTCTATAGGCTTGTACACATTAACCCACAAGAAACATCCAACAAACAACCAACACAACTAATCAAGATTGAATTAATTTTTAATCTTCTCTGAACGATCCTCGCTAGTGTCTCATCAAAAAATATATCTGCCGCCTCTACACTAACCACATCCCTAGATTCTATACTGTTTAACAATCTAATGATATATTAGATTTACTCAAATGGTGATGCAATTCTAGATGCAAAATATTAGTTGAATATAGCAGTTGACTATCAAGATGTACTATTGATTGCGCTCTATTACGCATCATAGCACTCCCGAGACAACATGGAAGTCACTATAGACTCTGTAACCTTCCTGTTATAGTTCCAATTGATCTACCTCCACCCCACCACAACCCTAGACCTAGACCCCTTATAGATATTTTCCATTAAAGTTCAAAGCCTTCACCAATAATGTCTACCTAGAGCTTTACTCAGTCCCGTCAGAGCGCACGGGCTGAATCATGTCTGCTACCTCGGACATTGTGAGATTTTCGTTGTAACATTACTTGATGTATCTATCCCAATGACCGTTGCTGGAAGAAACAAAATGCCAAAAATACTGAACAAATTGGTAACAAAATGGCCTAAGATAAAGGCACAATACACCAAAAAAAAAATTTTTTGTTTAATCGACAACGGAGCGAGAACGTGGAATCTTCGCTCGCCCTCCTTGAGTGAACAATAAACGAGTGCACAATCGTAAATTTTCCATACCTTGTCTCCACATAACGTTAATGTGTAGATCTATTCCCGACCACATCTCTTTTCTAAGATATTTAATAACTTTATTATTGAATCTTCATCATCCCAATATCGCCAACCAAAATCTATGTGTGATTACCATTGATTATGAGCTTTTGTATGTATTCATTCTTATTCGTTCAACAGATAATTATCAACAATGTGCCCAACATACTGAGTGTGTCGTTCGCATGCCAGTCCCATTTTACATAATAACTCGACGAATTAACTAACAGTAAGAAATTGCAGTAGCTAAAAAATTTGGTAGGCTCAGTGTACTAATCGTGTTACCTTTACCGCATATTCATTGTCAATAGTGTGGAGAATGGAGAAAAAAAAAACAGATAAAGACCTGGTCAAAACCGATTCAGAGCTAGAAAAAAAGTTTATTTCCGAAGCATCCGTAGGCACACCAATTATTTGACACCAGACATTAGTATCCTTCAAGATGGACAATCTTTCCAAATGCCATCCACTTTGATTTGCATTATTTTCAGACTCGCTCGTAGGATATACGTTACCATAGGACACGTAACCTGCTAAGCTTTAAGATGACAAAACTAGTGTCTTCGTTATAAGCTAACGATATCGTATGATCACTAGCCGCTCACCAATATCACCTGGGTATCAATTGTCAATAAGCATTCTCGCGACGAGTTCCTTGCACTATTACAGCTGCACAATCTCCACTCCCTGAGGCGCGAGTGGACACTTATGTTCCTTAGCAAAGGTCTCACAGTCTAGGTCGTTCCTTACATGCGTTTACCCTACCCGATCCGAGGGTGACTGCACAATGATCTAAAGGTACTCGAACCACATAGCAATGTAATCCTAACCCGCGGTTGGTCACATACAAGCCGCTTACACTTATGCTGGTCATTCATAATTGAACCTACGTGACACTGGGATAGTCAGTAAGGTGAGCCTTAATGGGGGGGGGGGTCCGTTTGCCTAGCACTGTTCACTTTTAACATTCCAGAGAGCGAAATCGAGTTCATGGATACATACGTGTCATGTAGTGAAACCACACCTAAACAAGTCAAAGTACGAATAGGTGGCATATCAAAAATAGATGCTAGTGTCTTCTACATCAAATAATTTAACTTGAAACAAAATTTTGATAAAAACCTAAAATTAGTTTGACCGTATTCAATTCATATTTGCTCCACTGAGAAAACTGTCATAACATTATCTAACTTATAATATTAATGATTTGTAAAGACTGTTTGGCTTTGAATATAGATATTCACGAGTTTTTCCCAAATGGCTCATCATGAGCTAACGAGGGACATCAGTCATGCGCATTATTCCGGTACATGATATCCCAAACAGTTAGCCTCCTAGGCATCATATCTGTTGTACAGCAACCGGACAGGTTGTATTCCGGACAGACGATTTTGACCAGCCATTTGAAAAGGTTTACAAGCAATCATTTTTGTAGTTTTTGGAACAAAGTGATAGAAATATATTCTACACATCCAATATTGATGAAGATAAGCCATATATTAACATATATTTTTGTAACTTACCTGAGACAAAAACAAGCCTTCATTTTTGTTAAAGTGTCCGGACACGGAAACCCCCCCCCCCCATCCTACTGACTAATGTTGGTGTGCAGCTGTATGTGACCGGGTACCCATTTTTATCACCTCGGATCGGGGGGTAAAGCATGTAGAATAAATGCCTTGCTCAAGGAACATAAGTGTCAGTGCGGGAATCAAACCCGCGGTCTTTGAATTGACAGTCAGTGGTGAGACCACTAACTGTCTACGACACTTTTTTTACTTAGGCCTAGATCTCGGGCCTGCTAAAAACAAATAAAGGATCATTAAAGATGCCTCTGATAGAATGAGGTATCTTTAGGCCTAGGCCTAATGCCTAAATATAACTTTTTTCTAGCTCTGATTTTTGACCACAACGTTTAATTTCCATTCCTACACATGTATGGTAGAGGTACCTTAGTCCACGCAACATTAGTCCATGCATCCTAGTAGTACGCGCTATGCGACGCAGTATGTGCGCTTGATTTATTGAACAGATCGAGAATACAACAAGCCTATCGGAGATATCACAAAAAATTGGGGGAAAATGATTGGTTTCTTGTTTTCTTTCTTGAAATAATTAGGAATAGATCTACACATTAACGTTAGTGAACAGGTAAGGAAAATTTACATTCACTTACTGTATTAGGCAGAAATATTCCACCGTTCTCGGGATGTTTTCTAACATTTTACAATATTTAGATTTTTTTTTTTCCAGTATTGAGCATTCAAAGTTTAACCAATGCAATCCCAAAATAGCGACTGAATCCTTCGGTCTAATACTGTATGTGCGTGGACTACCGTTCAGTTTTGTGGAAGAAAATTGACACGGTCGCGTAATCGACTCCAGCTGGCGCATTCCCTACATATTTCTGTCATAATTTTTTCTAGAAATGTTCCTTAGAATATATTACATTCATTGGAGGTAACGAAAATTGATAAAAATATAAAATTATTTTAGTGTAAGCAGTTGAAAACTAAGTGCGTGGACTAAGGTACCTCCATCATATACGTACGGTACTAAGTTACAGCCAGCCACGTCGCTTTCGGCAACGGTAGCCAGGCCCAGCCCGCGTTGCTGCGCTCCTCGCCGCTGTCGGAGCTGGCTGGGCCGGGCCGCGGCGGGGCCGAGTAACATTCTGATGGTAGTTTTGACTCAGACCTAAACCAATTACATTTGAAAGTCCAAGTAAACTTACCTTGTATTGCTGTAAGTACCTCTGGCCTACATTGAAACAAGTCGCCATGATGAGCACCACAATTCAGCTGAACCAAGGAAATCGAGACGAATTTCCACGTACTTTTCAGTTCACGCATGACGTGTTGCGTATCGATCGTGCAGCTAGCTGGCGCGCGAGCTCGGCCCGCGCGGCGCGTACGTACGGCGAGAGCGCGCACAAAGGCCACAGTATAATTCTGACTGAAATTATAATTTAACACACATGCATGCTAGTACACCACATGAAAACATTTAGGAGCACACACGCTAAATTACAAAAGTTTTCAGTATTCTACTGTCAATTTCTGTAATATCAGGGCATTACGATACTTCTGAGTGTTCACTGATATCATTTTATAATATAATTACGACATTATGTAATTCATCAGTATTACACTGATATAAAATCATAATTTCTTACAGTATTGTACTGAAACCTATTTGAGAAACAGGTGCACCGTGTGATAAAAAAAAATATTCAACTTTCGGACTCGCGCCCTTTTTTTGGCAGATGTCCAAATTATCTATGTTGAATGAATGCGTTATCGTAATTATTACCAATCATATAAACGGTTTAGTACTAGGAGGGCGGCCATTTTGAAGGAGTAGTTGTAATTCCGAATCGTCAATCGAGGTTATATCGGCAAGGTAAAATTTATTCATGTATAATAATTTTTAATGACATAGTCAGTTTTTTCTGTTAAAATAATAATGTTCCAATAATGCATAATGTCGCCACTTATTCCAACTATTCAGCACAACTTCAATATGAAAGCGCACCCTTTCGTATAGCCCCATATAAAGATAGTACGTGTCTGCTTTTGGCGTAAATGGTGCTTAATCTCATTGCATACCGTACCAAGTTTGTCCTGTTCACCCTTCATGCCTTGAAAGATTGAATATTTAAGATATAAATTCATCACCACGTTGTGTGAATTACTTTTCATTTTGCACATGAAATTGATTCACGATTGATACTAAAGGTATCACTACTACATATTCTAGGCATGCATATTTTATTTTCAAATGATGGTATTTTGTCATAATTAAATGTTTCATAATTAAAATAAAATAATTTCCTAAATTTCATTGTCTTTAACTCGCCTTTGCTATTCTAATAAATTGCTTGAATAAGCTTATTTGCTGCAATTATGTATACCCATGTGCTCCGAATTAAAAAAAAATTATTTCTCATTTGGGTAATAAATAAATAATACATTAAACTACTCACTTAGTGCTAGAAACTGTTTTCACTGGAATTCCCGTGCAAAATATGTTTATGCCTCTACATAATTATGACCTAGGTAATTATATGGGAATATACAACGGTATGCAAATGAAATGAATATTTTTTTTTTGAGAAAATATAATATTTCTTAGAACTGAATTGACGAAAATAATAACGGAATGATTCAGGAGCAAGACAAAATTGTAATAACATATTTCCCCCCTTTTTTGTCTATATACAGTTATGGAGGAAGTTAGTCAGTCGACCTTGCTTTCTATAGCAAAAAAAATTGTACATAAAAACAATTTTTTAGCATTAGCAGATAAACTAAACATAAGCCCGCACAGTGCTACTAACCACTGGACAACGAACGTGATGTCTGGCGTTATGACAACAGATGGAACACTTGACATGCTCCATGAATGGAAGCAAGACACAATTGCTTCAGAACAATGCTCACAATTAAAGAAGGCCCTCGTAGATGCAGGATATAAGGCGATAGCGAAAGAATATTTTGGACCTATTAATGGTAATGTTTTTGTATTTATCAATTCAATGAATAATGAACATGTGAACAATGTTTCTTACGTATAATATTGATCATTCAAATCGCTTTGAAGCCACTCAATAGCTAATAACGCATTGATCTCCAAAGAGTGGGATGTGCCTTCTAAAAATCTTTTTCACATGGGGGAACAAAGAATGGTCAAAATCAACCTAAATGTACTTTGTGCGTTTAAGTTAGATCACGTAGTCATTTTAAATATTGCTATATACATGTATATTCATTCATACGCTACTATTACTGTTATCTAATAAAGACATAAATATGCGTTTCCCTATGACCGTGTATGTTATTGTAATTGTGTTATTAGGTAAGCCTAATTACTTTATTGCAGGGCAAGTCCAAGCTATTTGTTCCCGAGGTGGCGATTTTTCAGCTTTTCGACCATTTTTGTGTCAAGTGTGTCAGTGAGGTTTTAAAGGTACATATAACGTATCATATATCACCACAAAGTGTATGAAATAAACTTAAAGTAAATGAGGTCAAAAAGTCATTTAAGGTCATATGACGTCACGAGGCTCATTAATATTCATGAAAAAATGATAAAATGCATTAAAAATGTTATATTCGACCAATATTTCTAAACGTTTGTTATGGGAATACATCCCAAAAGTACATATTTTCTGTTTCAATATCATTTTGGCTTCCTCTGGTGAAAATATCACAAACCTAGCACATAACTTTCCATATTTTTATTCCTAAAGTATTCATGTCTCAGAATTAGTCTCACAAAAGATACTGAACTGATGTAAAATAATGAAGTTTTATTACTCGCCCTCCCACCTCAAGTAATGAAACAAAATATTTACTTTTTTATTGTAATGTGTTGTATTATGGTTCTTTTGTTTTATCAGCGGGATTCTTTTACATGTTGCTACGCCTTTGCTACACCAAATATTTAATGGAAAATATTTCATGGAATAATTGTCCCATGTGTTACTGTCCCATGTGTTACATGTCATATTTATAAAACTTGACCTTGCCAGAAAACGTGAGGCTATATTGACATTAAAATATGTATTTACAAAGTTTATTACATAGTTAAGAGGATGGGACTATGCAAGTTTTTATATGCTCTTTAAATTCCTAGTATCATGTGAACAAATCCAAAATTGAAAAACACCATTTTTTTTCTGGTCCCATGTGTTACGAACGAACAAATTATCATAAATTAAAAATGAATTGAGTTATTTCAATTATTGTTTATTATTTTGTTAAAGGTTCTTAGTACCTTCAAAAATATACTTAAGGATTGGGATTTCAATTTAAGATTTATCAAAAAGCCTATTTTTGTCTCTGAAATTCTGAATGTTTCTCATTTTATATCACAAAAAATTGATGAAGGCAACTTCTGTATTGGTTTGTTTATGGACCTGTCTAAAGCATTTGGCACCATTGATCACAACATACTTTTAAGTAAACTGAATTTTTATGGTGTCAGAGGTCTTGCGTTAGATTTGTTTAAACATTACCTAAGCAATAGACAACAATATGTTGTGATCAATGGTGTAAAATCTCATCACAAATTTATTAAATCTGGAATTCCGCAGGGCTCTGTCCTTGGGCCCCTCCTTTTCCTTGTTTATATAAATGATATTATAAATTCATCAAAAAAACTTCATTATTCTTTGTTTGCCGACGACACTTGTGTCATAATTTCTCATAAAAATATCAATGATTTAATTTCAATTGCAAATTTTGAAGTGAAACAATTATACAATTGGTTTTGCTGTAATAAATTATCATTAAATCTTGAAAAAACTAAATATATCATTTTCAGAACAAGGGGCAGGAGGGTTCCACCTTATCTTGATAATATTGTAATTGGTGGTCATATTATTTCTCGTGTCAATAATATTCCATTTCTTGGCATTATGGTTGACGAACTTCTTTCCTGGAAACCTCCTATAAACAATGTCTGTTCTAAAGTGTCCAGAGCTATAGGAATTATTTCAAGACTCAGATTTATTTTACCCCGAAATATTTTAATCACATTATATCACAGTATAATTTTGCCACATTTGACTTATTGCAACATTGTGTGGGGTAACACTTATAATAGCTACCTTTATAAGCTAATCACTCTACAAAAAAGAGCAATAAGACTAATTTCACTATCCCTTTATAATTGCTCGAGCAAACCATTGTTTCATGAATTACGTATCTTGCCACTTAATGACCTAATATCCCAGAATTCACTTATTTTTATGCTTAAATACCAATCTGGTGAACTACCTCAACTATTTGATAATATGTTTAATCTTAATTCATCACTGCATTCCTATAACACTCGTCAATGTAACATGTATCACCAACCCAAGGTGTTTTCTACTTTAGCTCTGAAGTCATTTCGAGTTAACTGTATCAAAGAATGGAATGCTTTAGATGCCTGTATTAAACAAAGTTCAACTCATTCTAAATTTAAAGTTATGTGCAAAAAAAAAGGATTTTAATGATATTCTAATGTCTGTACACAATGAGTAGATACACAATGAACATCTCTCGCAATTTGTTCTTACTTTCATTTTCTCTCTTATCTCCCCCTTCTCTCTCTCTCTCTCTCTCTCTCTCTCTCTCTCTCTCTCTCTTTCTCTCTCTCACCTTTACCCCCTTTAGTGTGTATGCGTGCATGAATGTTGGATGTCTTATTGATTGCTCTGTGAATGGTGATTGTATTTTAACTTGTAGCTTTTAACTATATTGTATTTTCTAATCTTTCTTTTTACGGGACCCTGATTATAAGCATCTAGCTTCCTTAGGGTATCCCTCCATTTTTATTAGTTAATATGTTTAATATGTTTGATATGTTCAATATATGTTGAAATATTATGTTGTATGAATATATATTTTACATGTACATGTACCATGTTTTTTAAAATGGAAAATAAATGAAATGAAATGAAATGAAACAGCAAAAAAAAAAAAAAAAAATGTCCCGTTTGTTACATTGCAAAATAGCGTGGACTTGCCCTGCAATATAATTATTTGGAACTCTCTCCCCCTCGCCATCCGCACTGCACCAACGCCTCAGACCTTCAAGACCTTACTTAAGACCTATCTATTTAAGAATTAGTTACTTGTTATTCAATTTGATTGTTATAAATTGTTTTCTATAACGTGTTGTTATGTCTTTATTTAGTTTGATTTAATTCTATATTATAATATTTTCTATGCAATTGATTATGTTCATCTATGTACCTCTACTGAATTTTAATTACTTTACTTTCTTAGTTAAACTAACCCATCTGTTAATTTTTGTAAAGCGCATAGGGACTTAGGTATTAAGCGCTATATAAGCTGAAGTTATTATTATTATTATAATTATGAATTTATGAATGAACCGGTAAAACTGAAACTGACTGAATTTCCAAATGATTATTGCTTGATTTACGTTAAATTAAATTCCGCTTTAAACATCTTCAGCGAATGCAACTCAAAGTAATGATCACAATTTGTAGTTGTATGCTGGACATTAATTGTATACACCTCCAATATCTCATACAATAACGGATTATCAACAATACAATGATTTTTCCCTTGAAACCACTTTCAATAGGTTAATGACGCCCTTATATATTGTGTTAATTCCAAATATTTAAAATTAATTACCCAACAGAAGGAGAATCGGGAAGAAAACGCTCTGCAGAGACACAGCATCAAGGTAAGATATAATTTTCATGGAAATCACAACATTAATCTTTACTTGTCAGTTGACTTTAGTCCAACAAAGTCCTAGAAATTATCTAACACGATGAAATCAACTGTCTACCACACGCAGATTAAATAACTCGTTAATGATGTATCCATGTTTAATTAATTTATTATATGATTAAATTAAATTATATCTAAATTAAATTGTAATTATGTAAATTGCATTTTATCATACAAAGAGATCTAAGTGTGATTTGAAGAAGAAAAAAACCTATAAAAGGAAAATCTTGCACACAGTGTGTAAAATCGTAGGATATTATGTTCTTTAGTTATACAAATGGTAGCGTACCTATAGTTAAGTTAACGAAAAAGGCCTTACGTATTTGTACAATGTACATATCACCTCTTGTTATTGTCAGAATCTTCTTTTTTCTCCTCCTCCTCCTCCTCCTCCTCTTTATTTATTTATTTTTTTTCTGTACACTTCTTGTGGACATGATAACTAAAAAAAAAAAATACATTAAAGCATTTCAAATTTTCAAATCATCACAGAGTCTCAGCACTAACTTAAATTTTTAGTCAATCTCAATCACGTGACGTCATCCAGACGCCATTTTCTAAAATCACTTTATCAATCATAACTTCATACTTAATATCTTAAAATCAATCATATTCCGTACACATAAACTTCAAATTGAAGCGCATCTTTTGGGTCATGTTGCGCGCGCGTTGGCGTCAAAAATTGTCGCCAAAAGAGTCGTGACTGGTCTCAAGTTAAAAAAAGCATCATGTTCCTAACAAAAAATAATTCGACAGCCTATTTGATAAATTCTTTTGACAGGTTGAAAATTCTCAAAAACCGGTGCGTCAAAATCTAAAAATGCTCAAAATCACCCCATATTCATACAAAGTATGTTTTAGACCAATTCCAGAATTTTGAAAATTTCCGCGCGTAAGTGCCTGCGCGCGCGTTTTGCGCGCACGCCGTAAATCACGTAAAACGTCGGATTTTTTTCTTGATATGCATTTTAGACATTTCTCTTCAGAGTTTCTATCTATTTTTAATCATTTCCAGCCTATACCATAAGGTCGCACGCGCTCATCTAATTTCAAAATCTGCGCGTGCCTCAATGGGGCAAATAACGTAAAAACATAACAAAACATACGTCTTTAAAGTCCTTCATAGCTTGTTAGTGAGGTCAAAAACCCGAGGTTTTGTTTACCTTTCTAAAAGTTTATGACATAGGAAGTATAATCAACCAATAAAATTTAGGGGTCAAGGGGATAGAACATCGCCATATTTTATTTTTTCCCCCAATCTAAATGTAGTTTATATCAATAAAAATTGGATGATTTTATTCCAAATTTTGATATGCTTTTTCATGCTGTGGCTGTGAAAATACCCAACCAGTATAATTGTGAAACGTAATTCATGTGAATTTATCCCATTACACAGTTCACAATCAGTACATACCACCGATAATTGTTCGTATTACAATTATAAAGCTCTAGTTATAATGGTCATTCTGCTCCTTTATTCCTACAGTTAAAAACTTTGAATGTATTATACAGAGTGAGTCGAAAATAGTGTCCCATCATTTTAAAGTATTCTTGTGAAAGGTATGAAACTTTAATCATGGTTTTCATGACATATCTTGGTAGAGTCATCCTCTTAGCATATGTTGGAACCATTTAAATTTGGATCTTTGCACGCATGACTGAATACCAGACAATCTTCTGAAGACGGTACAATCTCAGTGGCTGGGTGACGATTAAAAGCAAATGTTGACAGAACATGTGTTCACACTTACCCACACCCCCTCTCTCTCTCTCTCTCAAACACACTCACCCACACACAAACACACACCCATCTTCCCTCAAGCAAACGCACATCATCATACACGCACCCGCACATGCACCCAGTAAACAATTCACAATAAAAAAATTCCTATTTGACATCTTGGTTACCAAGACTATCACTGAATGTTTGGGACGTAGTAATTCCTTAACAACCGTTCGTGAGTGGGAGTGAGGGTGTGTGTGTATGTGTGTGGGTGTGTTTGTTTAGGGTGTGGGTGTGTCAGTGGCGTAGACAGGGCCTCGAAAGTGGGGGGGGGGGAATGATTCGTGGTCCAGAGACTCATATTGCCAATAATAAGATATGTTCAAATTACAGTATCGGGTAACTAAATATTAAAAACCCTTAACCATGTTTAGACACACAAGTTAATGTAAGTGAGAGGTATTTTTGTGTCGTATTGCGCCAAATTTTATCATTAAATATACTATCCCAGGCGAGCGCGAAGCACGAGCCGAAAATTTTGAGAAAAACGAGAGGTGTTTTTGTATCAAGACACAAAGATGGGGCAAAAAAAAAAAAGCCGTTTTTTTTTTTTTTTTTTTTTTTTGGGGGGGGGGGGTGTTTGGGCCGAATTTCCTCAGCAAATATACAGTTCCAGGCGAGCGTGAAAGCGCGAGCGAATTTTTTTTAGGTAAACGAGAGTGTTTTTGTATCTATGACACCAAGAAGGTGGCAGAAAGGCTGATTTGGGGGGGGGGGTTGCGCCGAATGTCCTCTGCAAATAGCCTATACAAGGCGACGCGCCGAAGCGCCGAGCGGAAATTTTGAGGTTAGAATGAACTATAATCTTGCATAATTGATTGCTAAAAACAATAAATAAAAGAATCAAACATGCCGTACCAGAAGGGTTTATGTGCCAACTTGTTATTTCCTCTAAGCCTGTAAGGCCTATTTAATTCTAAGCGAGCGCGAAGCGCGAGCTAAAAAAAAAGCAATTTAGGGGCCTGAATCTGATATCGTCTCCACAAAAGTAAAATTCCATGCGAGCAGATAATTTTGAGGCTAAATAAACAGAATATTGCAATACAAGAATCATATATAAATATTCAATTATTAACGAAGGTAAACAACAAACATGTGGGAACCGAAGGGGGAGGGGATGGCTTATTCTGCAAAATATACCGAGAGCTGCATACACCTCTAGTAGATAAAGGTAATTTTAGACCATTATGTTAAAGATTTGTTCACTCTGCAAATAATATTATATTAAAAATTATTATAAGTATAAATATAATTAAAGTAAGCAAGTAGCGTAAATGAACTAATAGAAATAGAGCGCTAGGAAGATAAACAAAATAATTTCCCTGGAAATAATAAAATAAGTATAAAACATAAATAAAAATATTAAAGAAATAATTAATCTGGATTTAATAATAGCAATAATAATAATAATAATAATAATAATAATATTGATAATAATTATTATTAATGATATGCGAGCACGAAGCGCGAGCGAAATTTTTTAGACCTCCATGAAAGAAAAACGAGTGTGGAAAGCCTATTTCAGCTTTAAAAAAAATACATATCACCCTTGAAAAGTGGGGGATGATTGTACACGCCATCCCCCCCCCACCTTTTGAATTGGGGGATGCATCTCCCCCATCCCCCCCCCCGCTGTCTACGCCCCTGGTGTGTGTGCTGATATGGATGAGATAGGGTATGTGTGGTGTTCGTGTGTGTAGAGGGTGTATGTGGGTGTGTATCGTGAGGATGTGGGTGTACATGAGCTTTGTGTAAGCGTAAATGAGGGTACGTGTGGGTGTGTGTCTTCGTGCGTGCACATAAATTAAAAAAAAAATCTCAATTTCTTTATTCTTTACCCAACCACTTGGCGCAGGTGAGATTTTACCGTCTTCAGAAGATTGTCTGTTATTCAGTCATGCGTGCAAAGATCCAAATGAAAATGGTACCAACATATGCTAGGAGGACGACTCTACCAAGACATATTATGAAACCCATGATTAAATGTTCATACTTTTCACTACACAACTTCAAATCGATGGGACATTGTTATTGACTCACTCTGTATTTATTCACATATCACACAGCACTTATTGGTTATAAATGTTTTCAAGATTTGCCCTCAAACAAAATATCCGCCACGTTTTTAATCAATACCCAAGCGCATACCCACACAATTATAGAATGTGCCATTTTCCCCTCTCTTTTATACCTCTAATAGTGGTTTTTTCAATACTTTCTTTCTTTCAGAACAACGATATCAATCAATACAATTCATGGCATGATTAACAGTGCAGGCTTTCTTTTCATCTTACTTAATTTCTCATTGATAATGAATTTCTCGATGTCACTCTCAAAGATGTACATTATCTTAGTCTAAATCTTCGAGTATCAGAACTACATTTGTTTCGGTCAATTATTGGTTAATATAAACACAACACAAAAAGAAAGTTCTTCCTATTTCAGATATCAATAATTTTTCAACCAGGAGGAGTGGAAAAAATCTAATTATATGCCCATGTGTGAAATTTAATTAGCTAACATGGGAGTGAATTTTAGGGGAAATCATCAAGTCATGCTTCAGTGAGCAATGATTGAATGCAAAAATGTCACTTTTTGAAGTTCGCTAGCCTAAAATCACAACTTTGATTCAACGATATCGGACCCATTATCAGATTTTAAACATTTTACACGTCAGAATGTATGCAAAGCTTGCTTTCCAACATAGGGAAAAGAAATTTGCGTCAAATTTCACGGGTGAATGAGCATTCCATCAAAAATTGCCCAAACTGCGATTTTTACTTCTTTGCCATGGTATATTCGATCAAATATGATGGAATTCCTGTTTTGGAAGTGTATGCCAACAATATCCTTTCATTCACGGTTGAATGAACCCATTTAATAACCAAAATTAGGCCATTTTAGATTTACTTAGAGGTATTACAGTACTTTTATGCACTAAAAATCATCTCAATAACATTGTTTTGGTTGTGTTTATATTCTTTGGGCACGTTTTAATGATCCTATGGCATTTATTTACAAATTTATTCTTCAGTGAGCAGTGAGACTGAAAAAGCCCTTTTTTCATGTATGGACTAAAATTCAAATTCTTACTTTGAGTGAATATAACAATTCTTTTCGGGGAGTACTTCTGATTTTATTTTCACAATAACCCGATGTTTCACGCCTCAGTGGGCACAAGATACAAGAAAATCATGCAAATGAGAAGAAAATTTGGGACTTCGTCATTGTTCAGCGACTTTTCGAATACGTGATTTGAATCAAGATCATGTTACTTAGAGACAAAGAAACATCGGGATTTTTTTGAAAATATAAATATGTATCTGTACATATAAATACATATAAAGGAATTATCAATAACATCGAAGGTCTTGGTAAAGTCTACCATCATGAGAGCACCAGATTGATTGTTCTTCAACATACATTCAATCACATCTTTATTTTGACGCACATAAAGGGCCTGTCCCACAGGAGGCGATCGTTGTGGCGACAACCTATGCATGTTAGAACCTGCCAGAATCGTGTCAGAATCGTAGGTGTTCGAAGATCATATACGTATCTACGACTCTGTCTACGATAGGCTACGACAACGAGTTGCTTCCACGCAAACAATAGGCTAACAATAGCTGGTATCCGATAATACAATAGCCTCGACCTGCGCGCATCTCGCGGCACGACTGACACAGGCGATCGAGTGTTTTCTACCTGATGGCGGCCTGTCGCCTTTAGGTTCGTGATAGTCCTCTCAGTCGCGCATTATAATTTGGGTCGTGAGTGATTTTTGACAATTTCAAAAATTAGCGGCGACTGTACAATATCTGAATGGGAGGCCGATCCTGATTTTGGTGAATGTTGGTGGCGACAAAGGCCGTAGCGGCTTAAATTTCCCTGTCCGTTCGGTTCAGCGATGCGTGCAACTTGCGCTGGAGCGCGGCAACCTACAACTGGCCGCCGTTCCGCTGTGCTAAACATGTTCTATCTGGCGACAATCTACGATAGCACCTTGTCGCGACAAGAGAAGACAGGCTACGGTCATTGGCTTCAACCCAACTGTTGCCGGCTATTGTTTATCTTGTTGAGAAACCAACAGCGAACAGAATTTTGCTATGTATTTGTTGGCGACAGACGCGGTAATTTACGATCTTATAGGCTATTGGACCTGCGCATGGTGGCGATGGGTACTAAAAAGTAGTTCGTAGGTTGTCGCCACAACGATCGCCTTCTGTAGGACAGGCCCTTTATATGCAGCATGACGACCTTTAATGTACCCAGTCTGGTTCTTTATCTTACCGATTACCTTTTGTAACCTGAATGACGGTACAGAGGCTATGACTTCGTAATCACAGTTTAACAAAGTGATTGGTCTCCAGTTTTTAAGTTCATGACGGTCTCCTTTCTTATTAATCAATGTTATGAGACATTTCCTATGAGAATGCGACATGATTTCATTTGCATAACATTCATTTAACGCATCGACTAGAATGACTTTCAGATCATCCCAAAACATTTGGTAGAACTCTACAGAAATTCCATCTGACCCAGGAGTTTTATTCTTCTGCATTGAAAATACAGCTCTTTTACCTTCTTCCTTGGTTAACAAACCTTCACAAATATTACTATCTTCATTATTCAAACAATGTATATCTTGATGGTTTACTTAATTAATAATAATATACAACTTATTTTATTCATCTTTTTCTGTCTTTAACAATAATTTTCCATCCTGGGATTTTATTTGAGTAACACCTTTTTTTATTAATATTTCTTTTTCCAACCCTAAGAAGTACGTTGTGCTCTTTCCCCTTCTTCCATCCATCTTACTCGAGCACGTACACCAGCGCATTTTGCCTCAACTTTGTTAATGTTTTTTTAATTCCTGTTTTACTAAGTCTGTTCAAAGTTACAGTATCTTTCAGTAACATTAATCAAACTGTCAAGAGTTGCTATTTTTTTGTCTCTAGAAACTCATTTTTTGTTTACATGATAATCTTCTTCATGTTTTTTGAGTGAATTATCTACCATTATTTTAAGTAACTCCCATAAATCAGAGGCATTCAAATCTCTTTCGCGAACATTATTTACTATGATTCGGACATTCCTTTCATAATCTTCATTGATTAATAAACACAACACAAAAAGTAAGTTCCCCCTATTTCAGATATCAATAATTTTTTAACCAGGTGGAATTGAAAAAAAAAAAAAAATCGAATTATATGTCCGTGTAGGTAATTTTATTAGCTGCCATGTGAGCGATTTTTAAGAAGAATCATCATGTCATGCTTCAGTGATCAATACTTGAAGGCAAAAATGTCAACTTTTGAAGTTCTCAAGCAGGTTATCACAACTTTAAATAAATGATTTCGGAGCAATATTCAAATTATTCAACATCACACTTGACAAACTGTATTTTCTGTGAAGTTTATGTAGTATATTCACATATATGATGGAATTCCTGTTTTGGAAGTGTATTCCGTCTTTTGCTAACAATTCACGGTTGAATAAACAAATAAAACAACCAAAAATAGGCAATTTTTAAACTATGGTCAGGTATTACAGTAATTTTATGCACTAAAGAATCATTTCAATAAAAAAAAATTTGGTTGTGTTATAACCTCTGGACATTTTCAATGATCCTATGGCACTAATTAATGCTTCAGTGAGCACTTGAGACTAGAAAAGCTCTTTTTTCATGTACGGACTCAAATTTAAATTTGTACTTTGAATAAACAAGACGATTGTTTCTGGGGAGTACCTCTGATTTTATTTTTACAAAAGTCCCGATGTTTCACACCTTAGTGGGCACAATGAACAAGGAAATCATGAAAATGATCAGAAAGTTTAGGGCCCCGTCATAGTTCAGTGACTTACATTGTACGCAATTTGAATCAAGATCATGTTATTTATTGATCATCTGGGGCTGTGTATCAGGTGTCATGGAATTACTCATATTAGAATGAACAATAATCATTAATTAATTTAGGCCGAATTTCACATTTGTCAGGCATTGGTTGCCTCCTCCATTGACTTTAGGTACAGAGGTTTAACAAAAAGTTAAATTTGGCATATTTTTAATGTTTTCAATTTTTGTCCATTTGACTGCGAGTTATTTCATGAAACTTGGCACATAGCTGCAAATGATCTCCAACTGATAATGCAAAATGCCAAATTACGTATGCGATAAATCACTGAACCGTGACGGAGCCCTAAACTTTCTTCTCATTTGCAAAATTTTCTTGCATCTTGTGCCCACTGAGGCTTGAAACTTCGGGATTTTTGTGAAAATAGAATTAGAGGTGCTCCCCCAAAAACAATCGTCCTGTTTAATCAAAGAAAAATTAAAATCTTAGTCCATAAATGACAAAATAGCTTTTCCAGTCTCACATGCTCACTGAAGCATGAATTTTAAAATAAGTGCCATAGGATCATCGACACATGTCCAAAGGTTCTAAACCTAACCAAACAAATGTTATTGAGATGAATTTAGTGCATAAAATTACTGCAATACCTGATGATAATTTAAAAATTGCCTATTTTTGGTTGTTTTATGTGTTTATTCAACCGTGAATTGTTAGCAAAAGTCGAAGTACACTTCCAAAACAGGAATTGCATCATATTTTATCGAACATAACCTTGCAATTTTAACACTGTGCTCACTCAACTGTGAACTTTTACCGTTAACTAATTGTGTATGTTAGGGCGCAATGTGGCATCCTTTTTTGACAAGTGTGATGTTGAATAATTTGAATATTGTTCCGAAATCATTTATTCAAAGTTGTGATAATCTGCTTGTGAATTTAAAAAAAATATATATACATTTTTGGCTTTAACCATTGCTCACTGAAGCACTGACATGATGATACTTCCTTTAAAAAAAAAATCGCTCACATTGTAGCTCATAGAATTAACTACACGGATTATATTTAGATTTTTTTCAATTCCACCTGGTTAAAAAATTATTGATATCTAAAATAGGGGGAACTTACTTTTTGGTTGTGTTCATATTAGAATTCAGTTCCCAGCTCCCTGGGCCTTTCTTAAAGTTTCTGACTCAAAATTTCAGTGATATAGCGTTATGGTCGGCTGAGATGGCCGGTCTTATATCGGTTGTTATTAGTTTGGCTTGAGCAGTTTTATCAATAAGCCAAAAATCTAATCTTGATGCAATTTGCAAGGACTGATTTCCGCAAGTATATTGTTGAATTGTAGATTGTGCAATCAATTTCATCTACGGAAAGTAAAATCCCTTTTTTCTTTGAAAAAGAAAATAGTGTAACTTTTAAAAAGAAATTTAGATTGAACTTGTTTTCTAAGTATCATTAAATGTCTACAATTTAATTAATTTACCTCTTTATAATGAAACATACCCCTCATTTAATGATATATTAGATTTTTCCAATATACACGTATGTACCATGGTTACTTAAATTCTAACATATTTTAATGTGAACTTTTCTTTACAAAGCCACTTACGGGCTTTTTCTAAAGTTCTCATATTTAATTTTCAAAGAATGTTTAATTTGTAAATGTATAAATAATTATACATTGGCACTTATATCATGTTTGTAAATTAATGGTTATACACTGTCCGTCATAAAGGTGGAATATTTTTTTGCCGCTATATAGCGACATGATTTTGCTCTGACTTTAATTTCTTGAATATGTTTGTCCCTGCTTTTACTTTTTGGGACCCTGGCTATATCTTGAACATTCTCCCAACCCTTCACGTGGACCTTTTTCCAAAAAAGTTTTGTCAACCCCGTGATGCCCATTTTATCATTTTTTTTCTCATTTTGGGGCCCCTTTTTGTTTTCCCGGCCGATGAGGTGTATTGTTTTATTATATATTATTATATATTGTTCTTTAAGTTAAATATATATTCTGGGGACAGGCTAAGGTCTCTTGTCTAGGGGAGGGGTTGAAGTAAAAAACGAGATTGGTGAAAATTCGCAATATTTTATTCCATCTTTATGCTGAAAACAAAAGAAATGAAGAAAAAAAAACCTTTAATCCTTAAATATCATCATTTTCCCCTAAAACTTTGTTTAGCCTTGATGACAAGGCTGTAAATAGTCATTATTGATAATATTTTATTTTGATTTATGTTTGGTTGAGATTTTAATATACAGTTTAGGGAAGATAGACATTTCCATGGTGTGAAAATGAATAAAATGAATGTTGAACCCCAATCAAAATCAATTTTGACCACTCCCCTAGACAAAAGAGTCGATCCTGTAACCATAAATCTAGATTTAGTTTAAAGAACAATAACTAATCTCCACCTCAGACGTGTTTCCTTGGGGTAGGACTGAGGGGGCCTTGGTGCGTCGCGTGAACCAAAAAGGGCCCCAAAAATAAGAAAAAATGGCCATCTTCTGAGTGTGACAAACTTTTTTGAAGAAAAATCCCCGGGAAGGGTTGAGGGAACGTTCAAGATATACCCAGGATCTGGGAAAGTGAAAGCGGTGACAACCACATTCAATAAATTAATAACGGAGCAACATAATGTCGCTTTAGCCCCCCCCCCCAAAAAAAAAAAAAAATAAAAAAAATTCCACCTTTATGACGAACAGTATATGTATATAAATATATGATGATTATTTTTTAATGTAAATATTTTTTATGATGAGAGGAATAAACAGAACTGAACACACTCACACACACACTAACACACATGCATATAACATATTTTAAATCCATTTAATAGTGAAATGTCAACTTCTATCATGTTAATTTTCAAAGAACGTTTAATTTGTAAATGTATAAATAATTTTACATGGGCACTTATATCATGTTTTTAAATTATATTTTACATGTATATAAATGTATGATGATTATTTTGTAATGTAAATGTGTTACATGATGAGAAACGGAACTGAACACACATACACACACACATACACACACACAAACACACACGCGTATATATAACATATATTAAATTCATTTAATAGTGAATTCGAGATTAAGGAAATGTCAACTTCTATCATGTTAAGCATATTTTTATGTTTATGTTAATGCGCTAAATAAGTGTGAATTATTATCATTATTATTATATTATATCAATTCCGTTTATTTCAATTTGTAAAATTTACAGTAGAAGAACCCGCTGCGAAGAAAACGGGTGAGAGACAGCACGTTCCTGAAACAGCAGTCAAACCTGAAGGTATCACCAATCTAATCACTTGTGTATTAAGTGAATGTGTTTAAACTTTACTTAAAATCTGTAATTTTTTTAGGACCCTGTAGTCTTTCTTCATATCTTTCTATCGATTAAATAAGATGTTTCTGTAATACCCCCACCCCGAAAAATAATGATAAATAAATAAAAAAAAAATAACAAATAAAAAATTGGGTTGTTTTTTTTTTTCCTTCAAATTGACAAATAGTTTCCTTGCCTTTCCAAAAAAGTCTGGTTCCATTTAAAAACATAAAATTCATTTTATACTCATAAATAATCCCATATTCACCAAAAAAATATTTACCGGTTTCGTTTGTGCCTCTTGCAAAGAAAATAATGGACATAAGGTACTCATACGAAGCCAGATGAGATCGACGAGGCCCAAACAATTAACATGTCTTCTGCCGTCGCAAAGGAACATTTGTTTTGTTTATTTATTCTAGTTTTCTTTAAAATGCAGGGTAGCCACGTGTAAATCCACAAGGGCCTGTTTAGGAGCCCTATGGTATATAAAATATACAATGCGCTCCCAAAATTATCATTATCAATAAAAATGTGTTATAAAATGTGTGAAAAATCAATTATTATTGTTAATTACAATATGAAACTGACTATAATTTCATATATCGGTAAAAAATGAAATTAGATTTTCAAACATATTTGCAATACAGCACTAAATCCTCCATTTTAATGGTAAGGTTGGGCAAATAAATATGTTTTTCTGAGAAGTTATTTCAAACAAGTTGTTTTTATGGTCAAATTTTATGTACAATCCAAAAATGACAATTATTATTGTGTATGATGATGTCTGATGTCGCTAAAGTGCAAACAAAAACAACTCGCCCACCAGTGATGTGGTGCTCATCCGGCATCTCGCAAAGATATAAACGCATTTTTTAAATTTCGCATAAATTAACATAAATAAATTCTTGTCAAAATTTCAAAATTCTGTGTAGTTTGGTGAACCTCGTACCAGATGGTCCAAAAAAAAATCAAAATCGGTCAGAAAATAAAAAAGAAGCATTTTTTGTGAATTTTGAAAAAATGCGCATGAATTAGCACATTTAATGAGTTTCGAAATTCTGTGTAGAAGTTTAATATCCCCTACATAGTGCTATCATATAAAGCAAACGGAATTGAAATTGAACAATAAGGAGAAGAAGCATTTTTTTTCCTTATGTAGCTCTACCAGATGGAAGAAAAAAAATCAAAATCGGTCAAAGAAGTAGAAGCATTTTTTGTGAATTTTGAAAAATGCACATAAATGAGAATATTTAGTGAATTTCAAAATTCTGTGTAGAAGTTTTGAATCCCCCAACTAGTGCTATAATATAGGTTTTCCCGGTCCATTTCATTGTTTTGTCAGTCAATTTCATGTTAGAGACATTCATTTTCGTAAAAATACGCTGATGCATAGAAATATTTTCATTCAAAATCGTATTCAGTCATCAAAATTAACGATTATGGTGACCGATTTCGTATTTGTGCATTCTAGTTCACATAATAAGCATATATTTTCGGCAATGTTTAATCGAATTCGTGTGCCCTCTCATTCCGTATATTCAAATTCGGTTATAGACAAACAAGTTCATGATAGAAGCATTCAAATTAAACATGTAAAATACCAATTGACATTTACATTGCTCATGCAGTATTTTTAATTGGATGTCAGAACATATCACTAATTAAAAAAGTTTACAATAATCATGCCTTGTTGTAAACAAAGATGTAAAATGAAGCCCATAAAAAAAAATTGCGATTATATCGATGAAAATAAAGATTGACAATGAAGACACTTAAACATAAGTATCATGATAATGGAAATTGATGTTCACAAATGCAATACACTAATAATGGCGATGATTTATTTTTTATCAAACGACTTTGGAGTAAAAGAGAGGTGTTGAAATTAAAAAACGAAGACGATAATCACAATAATGATAAAATCACACTTACTGATAAAATGGTCAAGATTACCTACTCCTTATCATAAATGTGTGTACATGTATAACGGGTTTGGATGCTGAATCATGGAAATCGATCGCTTGAAAACGAAATTGAAAGTGTTTTTAAAGAGCTTACCCTGACATCACACTAATGTGAATGCATTAATAACGAAATTGAATGATTATATCCGAATTTGAACTTCGAAAGCATTAATTTGTGTGCCTAAAAATGATTTTGAGAGCATGAACACGAAATTGTTTGACTTATTGTGAGTCTGCCGCACCAAACACACGAATTTGAATACACATGATATGAAAACGGATGGTAAATGTATGAAATTGGCCGGGAAAACCTATATATAGCAAACAGAATTGAAATCGGACAAGAAATGACGTAGAAGAAGCATTTTAAAAATGTGAACGGACGACTGACGCCACGCCACGGCATTAGTTCATCTGGCTCTTCGAGCCGGATGAGCTAAAAACGGCGTATTTTGCCCAATTATCACACAATTTAAAGGTATATGCCAGTTTTATTTTGTTTCTACATGGGTTTTGATGGTCAAGAAACTCAAACCTGACAATTTAATCATTACCTGATGTACCTAGTATTTATAGTGATTTCAATATGAGATGATTTTTGCTCGATATTGATTGAAACAATATACCAAACTACACTAACATTCAAGGTAGGTAGGATCCGATTAATCATGTTGAAGAGGTCAGATTTGATTTCCTGACATAAAACCCATTTAAAGACATAATAAAAGTGGTTTATACCTATAAAGAGTGTGATAATGCGGCAAAATACGCCGTTTTTGGTATTTTGCACTTTATCGACGTCAGACGTCATCGTACGCAAAAATAATTGTAATTTTTGGTTTCTTCATCAAATTTGGCTATAAAAACAACTCGTTTGAAAAAAAAAATGGGATTCGCCCATCCCTGGTAATGAAGCTAAGAAATAATTCTTCTTTCGTTTTTGCCATTCTCTTTGGCCTTGTCATGCTTATAATAGTAAATTCTGCCCATGATATCTTTGCAAATAGTAAAATCTGTCAACACTTTTTGGATATAATTATGAAACAGTTTTCTTCTTATTTCATTGATAATCAACATATCCCAAAATTATATTTTGGGGGCCTTTGTTCTACTTTCTTCCCCTATGTTTCAGAAATGTCTGGGTCTGGTATCTGCTGCTCCAAGGAATAAAAAAGGGACTTCTTTTCAGAATATAAATAAATGATCGTTAATATAGGTTTTCCCGGGCAATTTCATTGTTTTGTCAATCAATTGCATATTAGAGTCATTCATTTTCTGGAAAAAACACTGCTGCATCGAAATGATGCCAGTCAAAATCGTATTCAATTATGAAAATTAACGATTGTTGTGACCGATTTCGTATTTGCGCATTCTACTTCACATAATAAGCATATACATTCGGCAATAACTATTCAAATTCGTCTTCTACCTGTCGACATTTCTAAAATTTGCACTAATTTGAATGCAAAAATAATGAAATTAAATGCCTATATCCGAATTTGAACTTTGCAACCATTACTTTGAGTGCCTAAAAACGAATCTGACAGCATGACCACAATATTGTTTGACTAAAATCAGTCTGTCGCATCAAACACACGAATTTGAATACACATTAAATAAAAACGGATGATAAATGTATGAAATTGGCCGGGAAAACCTATAATATGGCTATGTATGAAATAGAACAATATAGAAAAAGGTTTATAAAATAAAAGAAAACGTAAAACCATACATTTTATCTATGTTGAAATGCTTATCAAAAAAGGGGACATTTTCAAGTCAGTCATGCATGTACTTTATATCCAGATGAAGTGGACGGATCGGTCGAAGTTCGTCCAGATGGTAAAGGTTCCTACAAGGGACATACTATCAAGGTGGCAAAACCTACAAAGAAACAACTAGACAAGAAACACGTAAGTTTGCATTCAGACATTCATTTCAAGTTTGTTACGTCTCATACAGGGCTTGATGTCTGCACCGTGCATGCCTACACAATTGTGATGGACGAAAAAAAAAATCAACATGACAAATATTTGTACAAATTGACCAAGGAAATACATGCCATTTCGGCAATCAAATCCACGGTCTTCGCTTTCTCAGTCAAGTGATACAACCACATATTATATATCCCCTTTTTGTCTTTGCCCACCTGTCCACAAGTCCACCTGTCCACAAGATAAATATGATGAAAATTAACTATTGATGTTCTTTAGTGACATGGGGGTGTGGGTCATATGCAAACCTTCCGTTTTTTTGTAAATTTATGTCGCCTACCCGCCAATCACCTTCCCTGACATCAACAAGATGTTATGACAGTCATTAAGTTATTAGACAATGATTAACCGAAACGCTTTGTATTTAGGTCCCTATGAAGACCATTTCCCACTCGCGCTTCGCGCTCGTATGTCTATGAGAATTATCATATTCAGAAAAGAATTGCAAACATTATAGACCATCAATTAATGGAACTTTCACTCGCACTTCACAGTTGCATTAGGCAGTGATTAGCGTATTTTCGTTGGAAGACGTAGGACCTTATCTAGAACGCTAACATAAAAAGGGCTATATTTTCAAAATAGTTAAAAACCCTCGTTTTCTATCTTCTTCAATAACTTTGAATAAAAATTTTCAATGATGACCGCACGTGTCCTCTTTGGCTTGTGGGACATTGTAAAGTCTATTGTTGCAAGATAGATTCAATCCGTATCTAGGGCTTTCATATATAGTACGTCCCAGAAAAAAAAATTGGGAGTCTCTGTCATATTGAAATGTTAGTTTTTTTTTACTTTGATATTCATTTCATAATAAAAAGCCACTCCATATTCAATTATACCAAACGTATACCTGTGTTGTAACGGATGACTGAGCACTTAGGCTTTCAAAAAACAAATCGTAAAATTTGTCTTATACAGTGCGTCCCAAAAAGAACTATACACTTTTGAAATGGCTGCCAAATAAAAAAATACATGATTTTAGGTAATGAAATTTACATGTATGGAAAGCTCATTATCCCAAATTTCATATGACATCAAAAAGTCCGAAAATAAGTCATGCATGAATGAGCAGCGTTCACTTTTGTAATGGATGTGGAAATTAGGGTGCGCAGGAATCGCCCTACCAATTTGTATGAGGAAAGTCATTTGGAGCTTATGGAATTGAGGATGATATGCAGAATTACTGATCAATTATGATGAGTTGGGGTTTGCTAAGTGAAATTTGTGGAATCGGGGATTACATTTTCATGCATGAGTGAACAGGAATATGTATTTCCTATTGTTGCATTGTAACTTTCCAAGGTATATTTAATGAGGTCCTTCAGTGGTGTGTTTAATCTCTCTCTCTCTTCCTTTTCTCTCCCTCCCTCTTTCTCTCTCTCTTTGTCTTCCTCCCTCTCTCCCTCTCTATCTCTTCTTTCTTTCTCTCCCTGTCTCCCTCCCTCTTTCTCTATCTATCTCTCTCTTTTTGCATGGGTGTGTTTTGACCATTCATATTCATTGGTTTCTACTCCAAATATCCTGATTACCTCCTCGCATCACGGTCTTTTCACATTTACGCAAATCGGGATGGTTGATGACAATCTATCAATCTATCAATCAATCAGTCACATAAATTAGAAAATCAACACCCAGCTAGCAATCAATTAATCAACAGTGTACCAGTCTCCCTCCAAATGTTTCAACTAATCAATCAAGCATTACATCATCTTCATACAGTTATTTCAATCACCATGTCTTACTGTTATCCAATAAATCAATCAACTCAATTGATCAACCAGCCAACTACTAGTATCCAGTCATTTTAGCAATTTGGACTTTTGTAAAAGAATATGACAGTGTAACCAACACAAATTTGTGAAATTAACATGTCAGCCTTTACTCTTTTTCTCTAATTCTTTATTTTTGTAATGTGCTAATTCGATGCTACAGTAAAAATTTTTTTGGGGGGGGGGGGGGGGGGGGGTTAACATCTATGACTTTGAAAAATCCCTTCAATAGATAGTAAAGAATCATAATATGCCTGCCCCACATTTCAATTACTGTAAGATTATCTAAACTTCTCCTTGAATTACTTAATATCCAGTGGGATTATGTAAATAGAATACTCTAAAGAATGTTTTGTTGAGAAAAAAAGAACGTCACTGAGTTAGACATTCAGACAATCCAAAAGATCATGAAAACGATCATCAAAACTGATCAAAAATCTTACCCTGCATCTCACCGGTTCTGCACCACACTCTGACTAACACTAACACACCACTGAATAAACCTTGCAAAGTTACAATGGTATAATAGGAAATACAGTGTGTCCCACAAAAAATGCTAATGGCACTTTAGATGGATATAATATTAAAATTACATAATTATATTGTTTGAATCTTTACATCCGTAAACTACAATTCGTTTTCTACACTTGGAATGAAATTTTATGTGATATGGTCCAAGAATCACAAGGATATGATTATTTTGTCATTACACATCAGGAAACCTATCCATCCAAGTTTATATTGAGTAGTACCGGGTGTGTCGAATAAAAGAAATCCCAAGTTTGATCATTAATAATTTGAACAATATTACAGTAGTGATTATGAAATTTATATCACTGTAAAGTGCAACTCGTTACCATTTAAATGATACCTCTCTCAGCTCACCATTATCACGCATCGCTGGTCCCCATTGTTCTGAAAAAGTCTTGCAAAATTGTTAGTGCTCACTTTCATGCTCATTGAGATGCATTATTCAAAGGTGCCTCAATGGAAACCCGACTTTGATCATCAATGAGCGTGAAAGTGACCCACTCATAATTTTGCAAGACATTATTTAAAACAATGGGGTTCAGTGATACGTGATATTGGTGAGCTGAGAGAGGTATCATTAAAATAGTAATGAGTTGCACTTTACAGTGGAATAAATTTCATAATTACTACTGAAATATTTTTCAAAGTATTAATGATCAAACTTGGGATTTGTTTTATTCGACACATCCGGTACTACTCAATACAAACTTGGATGGAGAGGTTTCCTGATGTGTAATGACAAAATGCTCATATCTTTGTGATTCTTGGACCATATCACATAAAATTTCATCCACTTGTAGGAAACAACTTGTAGTTTACGGGTGTAAAGATATACACAATATAATTTGGTAATTTTAAAATTATACCCATCTAAAGTGCCATTAGCATTTTTTGTGGGACACAATGTACATATTGCTGTTCACTCATGCATGAAAATGTAATCCCCAATTCAACAAATTTCACTTAGCGTACCCCAACTCATCATAATTGATCAGTAATTCTGCATATCATCCTCAATTCCATAAGCTCCAAATGACTTTCCCGGCCTCATACAAATTGGTAGGGCAATTCCTGCGCACCCTAATTTCCATACCCTATACAAAAGTGAACGCTGCTCATTCATGCATGACTTAGTTTCGGACTTTTTGATATCATATGAAATTTGGGATAATGAGCTTTCCATACATGTAAATTTTATTACCTAAAATCATATACTTTTTATTTGGCAGCCATTTCAAACGTGTATAGTTCTTTTTGGGACGCACTGTATAACAGTATACACCATGTTTGAGCAAAAGCAACACTTGCAATTCATTAGTCTTTTTTTTAAATTGTGTCCCTTATGAATAGACCCAGGATGAATGAATGAATGATCACAAGCCAGGGTTGCTTGTGACAAAACTTGGTAGAAAGTGTTTTTCACCAAAGTTATCAAAAATTCAAGTGGTCAGTCATCCATGATATAATAGCTACAAGTTTGGTATTACTGGAGAGATTATGAGTATAGTATGGTATGGTTTGGTTTTATTTTCCGTATAAAAATCAAACATGATACATGATACAGAGTAATAATATGACATAATACAGATACGGAGGGAACACTCTATTGAGAACCATTAATACAATGGCTCTGTTCTTCCTAGAGGTCCGCAGTACAACAAACATGTAAACATAATATGGAATTAATATAAGATTATTTAAAATTTAAATGTAAATTACAATAATATTACCATAGATGATTCAAAATCCCCCCAATCCCATGTATCAAAAATTTACAAATAAAAACCTTTCATCCATTCCTTTAGGTCATTTTTTTAAAGAAGTTAGTGTGTTTGGTGTGCGAAAATTGAGTGGTAGGTCATTATACATCTTAGATCCGCAATAGGAGAAAGTCCGCTTACAGTAATTAGTTGGGGGTTTTGGTAGTACAAAGTTTTCAGCATTTCTTAGAGCATAATTTGTTTCTTTGTGGACAAGATTATTTTGCAGATAATGAGGGGTTAAATCATGTAAAGTCTTATACATCATAATATACATGTGCTTTTTACGTCTTGTTTTTAAGGTTTTCCATTTTAGAATATCATGAATTTGGAATATTGAAGAATGAATATATGGGTTTATCCTAAGAATAATTCTCCCCGTCCTATTTTGAAGTTTTTGAAGTTGGTCCAGAAATTTATTTGGAGAAGATTGCCAGATGATATGTGCGTAGTCAAAATGAGGAAGGATAACAAATTGTTAGATTATATTTAGGTAAGTTTCGTTTAGTATATGTTTTAACCTGCCTAGAGAGCTTACCATTTTCCCAACCTTCTCTATAAGTTCACTTAAGTGAAAGTCCCATTTTAATTTAGAGTCGATATTCATTCGTAAGTATTTATGTTCTTCACCTGACTAATAATATGATTACCTATTTTCAAATATAAGGTATTATGTTTATTTAGCATATAATTTGATCCTATCATCATTGATACAGTTTTTTCACAATTGATATATAATTTATTCTGATTCATCCACTTTGAAAGCGATTTTAATATATAGTTCATAACTGACTGTACCTCAAAGGGATCTTTATGTGAGTAGTAGATAACAGTATCATCTGCGTACAAATGTAAACTGCAATTATTAAACACTTCAGATAAGTCATTTATGTATATTATGAACAATATAAGCCCCAAAATTGAGCCTTGCGGGACGCGCACCATGAGTTAATATCAATTCACTTGATGAAAAATTATTAATTGAAGTAAATATTTTACGATTACATATATAGTTATAAAAACCACTTTAGCATTTGGCCATTCACTCCAATAGAAGCCATTTTTTTAAAAAGAATTCTGTGGTCAACTAAATCTTTTTTAGATCAGCAATAGGGCCCCTGTATCATGTGTATACAATTCTTTATCAGTTGAATGGAGCAATTCATCTGTAACCTCAGCAAGGGCAGTGCAAGTGGAGTGTAAAGGCATAAAACCAGACTGGCAGTCAGTTAATATATTGTTTTTCTTTAGATATCATATTAAGTTCTGTTGTATTATCTTTTCTAAAATCTTTGATAAACATGCTAATAACGATATAGGTCTGTAATTTTTAGCTAAAAGTTTATCCCCTTTCTTATGCAGGGGAATCACCTTTGCAACCTTCTACCTAGAGGGAACTTTACCTTCAGATATAGATTTTATTAATGAGATAAGTTATAGGTTTAACAATTTCCAGTGCAAATGTTTTCAGTAGGAACGAATCTATTCGATCAACTCCTGCTGACTTCTTATTCTTTAGACAACTGATTGCTTTTAATACTTCTGCCTCAGTAACCTTAGGAACATCAAAATTATCGCCAAAGCTATTGCATGATTCTGTGTTTACAAACTCTTCATATGTAAAATTTGACATTCTGAAATCATCACCTTTATGTTGTTTTCCAACATTTACAAAGTGTTCATTGAAACTATTAGCCAACTCATTACATTTATCACAAGGAGGAAAATTCGTAATTGATTTTGTATTGGGTAACAATGATTTTGATATTTTCCAAGATTTCGTTTTATCATGACAAGAACCTAGTTTATCCATAAAATATTTTTTCTTACTTCTCCTAATTCCAAATGTTACTTTATTTCTTAGTTGCCTATACTGTATCCCAAATATTTCTTGCTTGTTGTTAATAGCTTTTCTTTTAATTTTGTCACGTTCTTCAGGCCCGTAACTAGGATTTTTACGGGGGGGGGGTTCGAAATCTGAAAAAGTGGACCTTTTTTAAGAATTTTTTTCGAGCGCGAAGCGGGAGCCGAAAATTTTGAGTTAAACTTGGAGTAAACTATGCATTATCATAATTATAGGCTATATTTAGTATCCACGAGCACGAAGTTAAAAACTGGGGTTAATTGTGGAATATAGATCTATACTTATAGTTTCCGCGAGCGCGAAGCGCGAGCTGAAAATTTTAGGAATCTTAACGGCTTTTATTTTTATTGTTTCATTTCGTAATGAATATAGAGAAATGCGAGCGTGAAGCGCGAGCCCAAGTTTTTTAGATTAAAATTGGAATTAATTATGCAGTATAGAGCCTATTTAGTATCCGCGAGCTGAAAGTTTTGAGCTAAAAACTGTGCCTTATAAACTCTTTTTATGATCCATGTTGAAGATACATAATAATCTTGGCTCATTAATAATTTTTGCTATGAATATTTTGTGGACTGCAGGCCCCTTGCCCACCCCAATCTAGCCCGAACACAATTAAACCGATTCTTTTTACAAGGTTTGTCTCCAGCAGAGGGCACTGGGTCCAACCCTTTTTTTTAATACTTATTGTTTGTTAATTTTACAGCGCGAGGTCGCGTAGCGACCGAGCAGGAAAATTTGGGGTTATAAAAGACATATGAATATTTTAGACCCCAATATCCTCATGGGCGAAGCGCGAGTAGACAAGTTTGAGTTCAAGATTGTAGTTAATTGTGCATTGTGGACCCTATAAAGTATCCGCCAGCGCGAAGCGCGAGCCAAAAATTTGGGGTTTTAAAAGACATATGGAGTAACAAAGGGCCCTTATCAGTATTAAAAGTGCCCCCTTTTTAAACAGAAATGGTCCACGGGACTTTTCAAAACTCTGAAATGCTTCTTTTTAGTATAAAGAGGACACCCTTTTAGCTTAGAAAAGGGACACTTTTAGGGTGGATGAAAAAGTGGGGGTCACTGTGCCCCCTGCCCACCCCCCCCCCCCGGTTCTACCGCCTCTGCCACTAGGCCTTATTTCTGTTATATTATTTCCTAAAATTGAAGATAACATCATTGAGAATATAAAAATAGAACACGAATCTTCGTCATGATAACAAAAAAAATGAATAATTATCATTAATCATTAAACGCAGGAGCCATTATAGTTTAAAGTTTGGTTTACTCTTTCTTGGGACGCACTGTGTAAAACACAAGACGTAGTGAAGAACGTGAGTATGCGGAATGCTCAAACCCCCGCTTTTGTCATCTTGCATAAAGAATGTCAATGACGACTGTGGCTTGACGGACATGTTCATCGACTTTTGTTGAAATACGAATTCAATCCGTAGGCTACATACCGGGGATACATGGTTCTTTCATAGCAAGGTTTTATTGTTTCAAATGCGTTTATATTCATAACAACTGACCTTAAACATTGCTGCTGTTGATATGAAAAAAAGTAAAATAACTTACCGCCCAGCCTTTATGATTAGTCAAATAAAAATATGCTTCTTTAGTTTTGTTGACACAGGGGAAAATGGGGGCGGGTGCGTTGGCCCCTGGATCTGCGTCTGTATATATTCCTATTAAAGCGCTCGCCGACTGGCTGATAACTGACCTACGTTCCGAGCCGCATCTTCGTAAAGGAGAACGTAATTCCACTCCAACTTAACTTCCTAGATTTGAGAACGAGAGACCTTACACCGGTAACTATGAGAAACGCTCGAATTTGCACACGATACCTCGAAATTTAAACGCTTGCCCAGCTGTTTTTAGCAAATACCAGTTTTATACCCTCTTTTCGCCGTACTATAAGTATGCAGGGTTGGGGTTTTGAGCTATTTTGAAAATATAGCTCTTTTTATGCTAACGTTCTAGATTACGTCCTCCGTCTTCTAGCGAAAACACGCTATTATCAGCTATAGTAAAGGAATAAAAAAAAAATTAAGAGGCAAAATATATGTCAAATACAAGTAAAAAATTTCGGAATATCAGGAATATAACATTAATAGAGAAATGGAGGCTGAAAGCACTTAAATATAAATCTTGAATTTTCCTGATTCCAATATTATTGTTCTTTAATATAGAATTACTTCATGGCAAGATATAAAAAAGGTATGGTATTCATCATGAATAATTTCTGCGAGGACAGAACCGGATCGCTTATTGATGTAAAGAATATAAGACATGTTTTTGAAGAGATTGGTTATGACTCGGTCATCGAAAGAGATCTGGAATCTACGGTAAGCACATTTAAGTCTATTTTCTTTCGCTGTTTTTTCATAATTGTCTTGGCAAAAATATTCACATTTGTCTACACTATCTAACTTTAAACTAAATGGTACGATCGGGGAAAATAAATTAGGTATAAAATATTTTCAAATTTTATTTGCAAATTATACAAATGAAAGCCAATATATTTCTTCTTGCTGACACATCTTACTTCAAATAATTTATGCTAATTTTCTGTGTGACGACGGGAGAATTAAATTTATACAAATCTATTGTACTTTCACGGTCATTTAGGCGGCTTATGTCCGAAACCTCGAGGATAAATCACAATATTTGCCCGATTACCAAAGCTTCAGCAAAATAATGCCCGTTGTTATTATCCGCAGCTTATAAGATTATATTTTAGTTTTCATTGGATAATATGCAAAGCGGAAACTTTTTCGTTAACGCAGACAGGCATCCTAATGAAAGAAAATACGATATGAGATATATCGGCCTCGTAGACCCTCGGCCTCGTGGGGAAAATCCTCGACCTTGTGGAAACTCCCCTTCTCATCATGATAAGTGGCAACCTTAACTTTGATATTCCGGGAACAAAGTATGTTTACATAAGAAAGTGCAAAAAAAAGATATTGTTTTTTGTTTACTTGTTTGTTTGCTTGCTTTAAAAAAAATTATAATGTTAATATAGCTGTCTATTCAATCCTCAGGAAATAATGGAACGGTTGGATAATTTGATCAAAAACAAAATAAGGGAGGATCATACATCCGTCGTTGTAGTTCTCATGAGCCATGGGGATGAAACGGGTATTCGTGGAACTGATCAACAAATCGTTAAACTTCAGGATATCAAGGAGAAATTCTACGCCACGAATTGTCCAGCCCTTCAAGACAAACCGAAGATAATTTTTGTCCAGGCTTGCCGTGGAGGTATGGACATGTAATATTAGTGTTTATGGGTTCATCTTTTCTTTAAAATAGTTCTTGATTAACATTTTTAAATTAAACTAAACAAGTGGCGCAATGAAAGGCAAATAATAGATTTGTGCCCTTCCCCCCCCCCTCAAATCTCCAGGACTTCTAACTTGATTTGCAGTTCAAATATAGCCAATCAAAATTGTGTTCAAATTACAGTAACTCAAAATAAACACGAAGTAACCCTATAGGCCTACACATACAAGTTAATGTATGTCAAATGTATCTTTTGAGCAAATACATAATTTAATAATAATAATAATAATAATAATAATAATAATAATAATAATAACAATAATAATAATAATACACTATTTATAAAGTGCAAAATGAGTAATGAGTAATGCGAACGCGAAACACGAGCAAAATAATCTGGAGCTCCAAAATGACGCAGATCTTCCAAAGAACCTAAATACCGTATATCAATAATAATAATAATAATAATAATAATACCGGTTTCTTATAAAGCGCTTTACCTGTTAAGACCAAAGCGCTTACAGTATATTATTACCCCGGTCATTGGATTCATTTTTCGATCCCGCACTTTACAGTGCACAATCTCCACTCCCTGAGGAGCATTTCAGCCGGTCGCCTGTTAGGCGCACACATGCTAAAGCGAACCACATAGCATTCGCAATCCTACCGGGTACCCATTTTTATCACCTCGGGTGGGGTCAAGCATCTAGATAAAATGCCTTGCTCAAGGGACATAAGTGCCGGTGCGGGAATCGAACCCACGGTCTTTGCATTGACAGTCAAGTGGTGAGACCACTAGACCACTAGACCATTGCAGTAATTTTATGCCCTAAAGATCATTTCAATAACATGTTTTGGTTATGTTATAACCTTTGGATATGTGTCAATGATATATGACACTAATTCAAATATTCATGCTTCAGTGAGCACGTGAGACTAGAAAAGCTCTTTTTTTCATGTACGGACTAGAATTGACATTTTTTAAACGTAATACATATTTTTAATACCCAAAGTCAATAACGCAGAAGATAAAAAAATCAACAATTTTTTTTCTAGTGACGGAGAAGAACGACATGCATAATTGCACATGCATAAAGAAAGCCCAAACATGTGTGCATGTTTTAAACAAATAATGCAGCTGAATTTGTGTATCATACTTAGAGGAGAGTGGGGTTAGTTGGAACACGGGGTTAGTTGAAACATTTTAATTTCTTTTAACGGCTATAAATATATTTATGCAAATCTACCCTCTAATTGTTGCTATTAGCAACTGCCATCCACCACATTTCAGACAGCACATGTACTTCAAGCCTCTTGAAGTTGGAAAGCAATGCTTTTTTTCATCTTCTGAGTAAGTTCGGAGAAGTTCATAAATTAAGTTGGCCGTTTTTTTTTTAGTATAACAGACAGTCATACCAAGCTACAAAACGATGTTAAATATTTGCCATGTTGTTGTCCCTCTTTTATGCTGTAAGCTTACAAAATGTCGAATGGACCTCTGGGGTTAGTTGGAACATTATAAACGGGGTTAGTTAGAACATGTACTAAGTAAATGGGTTTCAGCTGAAAAAAAATCATATAATTCAGTGAAGTGTTCATAAATATTCCTATACATGTATATTAGTGCACATTGGACAATTCTTATTTTGGTTTATAAATTGCAGAATGCTACTTCACAGGACTTCAGCCTACCTGTATGTGAGTGGATGCTATAATGTGTAATAAAACATGAAGTTTAAAAAGAAATCCGAACGCCAATCTGAAATATTTGAACTGGAATCAATAAAGCAAGTTACCTGAACCCATATAATATTGAAGAGACCATGCCCAACGTTTTCAACTTACCCCATACCATGTTCCACATGACTAACCACGTATGTGGGGTTAGTTGACTTGACATGGTCTTATTCAAGATGGTTTTTTTTTTCCGGAATCATCACTAAGTTTAAGAATTTTATGGGGTAAATTTGTAACATACAGATATACACTCAAGCTGATTGTTTATTGTTTACAGAATAACATCTGTTTTTGTTTTACGGCCAGTTTGGTGAAAAATGTTCCATATAACCCCACTCTCCCCTAAGTCTGGAAGTCATTTTCTGTTGCCCCAGGCACCAAGGCCCCTATCAGCTCTATTACCAGGAAATGGTATATCGTTTCTCTGTTCTCCTGAAACTAGAATTGAGCTTTAATATCAACTCATCTGACCCAGTCAAAATTTAAAAACTCATTAAATCTGTCTTGGATATTCTGATTTCATTCAGTGTTTACCTGGAGATTTTTCTTTTTATTCCATCTCAATTTTCAGGAAAAATTACACCATACGTGCAGAGAGACGATGAACCCTCATCTTCTGGTGTAAGCAGCGTAGAGAAAGACAACCCTCGGACAAGTACAATGGAACCAATCACAGCTGCTCCTTCCCTAAAGCCTACAATTATAGGAGCTAAAACAGTAGGAAAGGTCCATCTAGATTATCGCATGACACCGGACAACGCGGATATATATATTGCAAACGCCACATCTGAAGGTTAGTGGTATCATGTGCTCATACACTAATTTGAATTGTCTAAAGTAGCCCTATTCGTTTCGAATGTTGCTCGTTGTTCCAAAGGTAAGTTTGTCTTAATGTAAAAGTCTGAAAAAGAAAATAGAGTTCGTCCTTCCACAAGTTCGTTGGTCCGAAAATGAAAATACTGTGGGAAATTTCAAAAATTAAATGAGGTTCGTTGTTTCATTTTCGATGGTTTGTTTATGAAATAAGTTTCTTGTGAACCTTGTTCGGGGCAAACGAATCCCATTCCATTTTCTGAACAACGATCCTTTGGACTATTGCTTCAGATGTTTTAAAAATATGATAATAAAAATTTACACTTATGCGCATTACATTTACATTTCAATGCGCTTAACATGATATAAGTTTGACAAACGAACTTTAATTCATATTGAACAAATGAAGATTCAAGTTATTGGTTATAGGAAATTTGAATGTGTTTCGACAAACCAACCTTTGGAACAACGAACCATATTTTATTTTCTGAATTTTGAATCGTCATATTGACGAGCTGAACCCGTATTTCCACCAATCCAAGGGTTTCTGTTTGGCTTGGAGACGGTTGCGGTATTGAATGAACATATTGCATTTAAAGGTTCACTAGAGCAAAAAACTAAAATTTGATGAAGTTATTTGAGTATGAATTCGTCTTCGATTCGGAATATTGCCAAGCATTATGTAAGTTGCTGTTGTTATTATAAATATTATTTATGCTAGCTTAGCGCAAAGTATCAAAAGCTACAATACCTTAAAATAAAATTTAAATCCTATTAGAAAGTTTACATCAAAGACCATTTTTCCAAATAGGGGCAAAACGGACCCATTATGGTCCGTTTTACCTTTTATATTTGTTTCACCATACTAGGAAGCAGAGGCTGCGGAACGAATTTGAAAGTAGGGGGAGGGGAGGCGGAAAAGGGGCATTTTTCTGAAAGGGGGGGGCACTTGCGATGAGTGGCACTACCTGGGGAAAATGGGACAGGGAGGGAATGCACAGAAAATTTGCCTTTAAATTCGTTCTGTAATGAATCTTAATGCATTTTTGTAACCGTTAATTAGTAATGGAAAAAATATTATGCGAGCGCGAAGCGCGAGCCGAACATATTTTAGCTTAAACTTGTAGGTAATTATACATTATAGACTTTATAATAATTATCGAATTGTATATCATATTTTTCTAGGTTTTGATTGAATATTTTCGGGTAAAGAAACGCTACAGAAAATAGCATCAATAGTTTACAGGAAAATTTGTGGCTAAAAGCCAAAGTTTGCCTCCAGCAGAAGATATTACTATAAGGTTCGACCTGTTTATCATGTTTATGGGTTGTTTTACGATCAGGGTATACAGTCAAAAATATGATCTCGAATCTATGATGGTAAGCTATTGGGCACTGTTAGAGCAGCCTACAAGAGAAAAATACATTTTAGAAAAAATGTTTACTTCTCAAAATTGACCATATCTTGCATTTGAAGGCCAAAATTACTGTCTCATTTTGTTTTTGTTTTTGTTTTTTCAATTTCGAGCATGTGCATCTTTATTATTATAATTCATTAGTCATTGTTTTTTTTTCAATCAGAATTAATTATTGAAATGTGACTGTTTAAAAACTGAAAACCCTAAAACCTACAGTTATATTAATTTTTTGTGACCATTAACCCAAAATGGCTTGCCAAATCTGTCACGCATATTTAGACATTACTTTATTAACAATGGTTTTGTTTTAACAGGTGGTTTTTTACGCAAATAAGCATAAGCAAAATTAAGCATTAACAATGATTGAGTAAAGGGGTTAAGCAAGAAATAAATTCAGAAATAATCATTAAACACTCTATTATCAATTACTAAAAATGAAGATGTTTATTTAATTATCCAGCCAACATCAGATTGTCACATTTTACGTTTTCATTTAAATAGACAACATGTTTAGGCGGTTGAAGATAAAATGTTTCACTGAAGTCATTACCCAACAGGGCTTAGCTATTCCCAAAATTCCCATACGAAGGTTTTTACTTTATCATGTTTATACTCGACTACAGAATACGGGCAATAATGTTTAATTAATTTTGTATTCTATCCTGTTCTCTAGGCAACTATGCTTGCAGAACTGAAGATGGGTCTTGGTTTATACAGGCGTTGTGTGAAGAGCTGATTCGTACAGCACATGAACAAGATCTCGACTTCATTATGAACGAGGTATGCAATTTATTTTCCTCTCAACTCTCATTTCCAGAAAAGTGGTATTGGGCTACGGAGCGTTTTTGAAAGTGGAGGGGCTGAGCCGAGGGGTGGAGCCCCCCCCCCCACCCCCGCGGCCATTATCATAATTGTGAATCCTAATCGTAATATGATCTTCATGTATGCAGTGAGTTAATGACCCTCTCTGTTTCGATATACACAAAAATCAGCAATTTTGACTTACAGAATGAAATAAACTCCTATTCCGAACATGATGTCGTCATCAGCATGCCCAGGCAGCGGCCCGTAAATTTCGATTTAAAAAAAAAAAGAAAAAAAAGAAAGCCTACTCGTTTGATCGAAATTCACGGGGCAGCCATCTGACGAATATGTTTGGAATATAATATTGATGACCGTCGAAAAGAGTTGGTTTTTAGCTTTTATTCAGGCATCGTCGACGATTTTCTTGATATCTTTTAGTTGCAATCACCGTTTCGTGAAAATAGGAGTGTTTCAGCTTAAATTGCCTTTTTAGGGTATTAAATTTGACCCTGCTTATGTCATTTAGGGTGTACTTTTGTGGTGTTAGATCGAATGTAGGGATGCATATTTTGACTTCGTGTATTAGGAGGTACCATGCCGATGGCTGACGTCGTTTCACATTGCGACCCGGACATGTTTTCTTTCTTTCTTTTTTTTAGATATATTTTACGATATTGTCCGAAAATATACTGCATAAAAGTCGTCAAAGTCGTCAAGAATAAAACTCTTGCTATATTACTCCATTTAAGGTCCATTTCCAGGGTGTGTGGATGATCATGGGACAAGCGGTTTTGTCTGAGGGCAAATTCCCCCCCCCCCCGGTTTAAGAAAAGTACACCAAATATGTAGGGTACCATTTTTAAAAGTATTTTTCGAATAACTTTTAAGATGTATTTTTCAACAACACCATTTGTATTATAAAACCGTTTTGATTTCAGGTATCACGTCGCGTAATGAGCCTAATGGGAAAAGTAGAACTAAAAGATACGACAACGCAATCGACTAGTCAGACACCGGCCATCACAAAGCAAGGGATCCGGAAGAAAATCTTTTTATTGCCGAAGTACCCTGCCAATGAAGAAGCATAATCATACCTCTTGTTTGTGTATAACTACAAATCGGATGTACCATATGCCTTTCTTTGGATTATGCAATTACGATTTTCTGGGCTTATTTTAATGATTGCACTATTGGTACCTTTTAGCAGGAAGGCGACGAGATTTACAAAAATTTGAATCAATTTCATGATTTTGTTCACTGAATGTTTTTTAAAATCAATTGTAAAGTAATTTTAAAATGATTACTGAAAAAATGCCCTAATTAATTCAATTACTATTAACTCGATGCTATTTGTGTATGTTCTACTTAATCGCCAGTACTTGAAAAAAAAATAGATTTCTTTATTCTATCCAGTCAAGTAAATTTTACGATTTAAAGTAAAAGTAAAATTTAAGCGAGACCGAGGTGAACCTCATTGCGTGGCTTATGCTATAAAAGCTATTATGAATACACATTGCGAGATGAATATTATATATTTTGGTTTTAAAAAAAGCGTTATAAAAGGAAACTGATTTTTGTTTTGAACATGCAAGTATTTGATTTTTGACTTTGCTCTTTAATAATGCGGTAGGAATTCATTGAGCATCAAAATAAAACGTGTGTTATCATTCCAGTGGGCCTATTCTCTATAGGACTATAGTGATCAGCATATTGCATTATGGCTGAGGAAACAGGCCAAATTAAAGGTAGTGTCGTCCTTTTTCACAAATTGCGAAAACTAATGCAACTTGGCATAACTTTAGAATATGATCAACCTATACTGTCTATTCAATCTTACTGTCATAGGTCGCCTAGATCAGTAATACGAAACGAAAATCTGACTACCAATCTTGACCAGCTCTCCATCAACATCGTTGATATTACAGCGCGTGCAGCACGGACCGCGCACAGCAATATACACATATATATATTCTCTGCGCTAACGGTCAGCGGTTCGCACCGTACGGTATATTTGTCGAGGTTCGACAAAATAGGAATGAATTTTGATAATCGCAATATAATGACAAACATACACATTTGAGCTTAATCATGTTGTGGGAAGATATAGTCATTGGTATACTACTATATCCTCTCAAAAACTAGAAATTTAATATTTTTGCCTGCAAAAGGCTGACACTACCTTTAAGTAGTTCAAGACTTGAAGGCAGTGCATGGTGTTCCAAGTTTTATGGTTCTTAGTGGCTTCATATGTATAAATTATTTTCAGTACTTTTCTTGTTGATCCTTCCTTTTTGCTGACGATTATAATATTTTCTGTTCTCATTATAACCCACAATCTCTTCTTAGTGTCGTTACGATGAATTCAAACTGGTTCAAAACTGGATCAATGGTAACCTTTGAACTACGTTTGAATGTTGATAAAAATATATTGTTCAATCATTTATTAAAATCGTTACCGCGAAATGTTTTGAGTTTGTTAGTCAGGTTGTTTCAACCAAATTTCTTGGTATTTACATTGACAATGACCTTTACGTTGTGGAAGATACTTTTTGTGCAAACTACTTTCTAGACATAGTGGAATTTTATACCATTATTAAAAACATGATTTCCCAGCACGACTCTTTAATTGGCTTTTGAAGGGAAAATGTCCTTAGTTAGAAAATAATGGCAAAAAGTGATTTCAGTTATTTAATAACAGTAATTATCATTGACTGATTGACACTTGCGGTTATAGCCAGGAGTTTAATGGCATAA
>CALNVZ010001162.1:0-10783 GCA_940671915.1 Paracentrotus lividus
GTATGAGAGATTTACACATTGTAACAAATTACCCCGTATGTTTACATATAGTAACAATTTACCCCGTATGGTGTAACAACTTACCCCGTATACGGGTTATCGGGTATGTGTTACACTGTCTTCATTCATTACAGCTGTAGTTTTAGTGGTTTCTGTTTTCGTTATATGCCTCAGGTTTGCCACATAGGCTATCGCTCCTGGGTGTGTGAGTACTTCTAGTTATCTGGCCACTGTGATTTTGTACGTCATCCGGTCTCCCTCTTCTGTCCCTTTGTTTAGCATGTTTGTCAGGCTGCCTCGGGTTAGTTCGTTCGCTCTTTTTATGATCGAGCTCCGCACACATTTCTATGGGTGTCATGACCGGATCGAGTTGGCTTCTTTGCCCGTTTTTTTTTTTTTTTTTTTTTTTCATATGAAGCTTTGTCTCTGACCCTGCGCCGGCATGCGAGTGTAGTCATATTATCCGGTTGTATCAGTTGAGCGTCTCAGTCATATTTCCGGCGTTTTTGTTCTCAGCGGCTGAGTTATTATGCATTCGCTAGCACTTTGACGAGAGGGAGAGGGAGAGCGGAGGGAGAGAGACCATTTTTGCTAGGCCTGCTCCCTTTGCCACATTGTATTAGTGCTCTGGCACCTGCGCCCCGGATTCTCAGCTACTTAGGAGTGGCTTTTTCATATTTTGTTGAAGTATTGCAGCCCCTTTGGATCTTGATTCTTGTGCAGGTGCACTGTGGCTGTATTTGTTTTTTTTTTTGTCTGCTTTGCAGCACTATTCTCTCACCCACCGGGGAGGAGGACGAGGGATTTAGTTCTGCCTGCAGCCCCACTCCTGCCCGTTTCTACCGTTGTCTTCGGATATTTTGTATTCCACGGGGGTTTCTGCATTTTATCCCACATATGCATTTGCACTTTCCTATTGCTGGAGTTCTGTGGGCGCATGGTTTTTTCCGGCACTGTCTTTTTTCACCTGGTTGTAGGGACGCCGTGCCTTTCGGGGCCCATGTTTTCCTCTCTCTCTCTCCTCTCTCTCTCTCTCTTCTCTCTCTTCAGTGCTACGTGTCCATTTACTCGTCTCTCGGGCCAATCCCCTGCTTATTACTCTGAGACCTCCCTTTTACTTTACCTGGCATTCTTTTGGCTCACTCGCTGCCTTTTGCGGCAGTTTGTCTGACGTCGTCTTTGGCACCCCACGTGGTGGCACGTTTTCTCCTCCGCTCGCGGTTCACCTGACACTCCATGCATGTGTGCTGTTGAGGTCTGCGATCTTATAGAGCGACTTGTAGACTTACATCCTGGCAGCTGCAACTAACTTTCTGTTGTGGTACGATTTGTGGGGAGCGCGGTGCGTTACCTTCCACCTTTGGGCCAGATATCTATGAGTCTCCCACTCCATTTTGAGTCTGTAGTTGCCTATTTGTTGGCTACCTGAGGCATATTCCTTGACATGTCCTATTCTAGTTAGTTGAGACATTTTGTCCATCCCGTATCGGGTAAGTTTGTTCACCCACTCCGGGTAATTGTTACTTATGTCTCCGGGGTATTGTTACATGTGTAATCTCTCTCATCCCTACTTTGTTTCATTCCCGTTTCTTGGTTCGTTCGTAGTCACCGTAGAGCTCTGATGGACTAGTTATGTATCCAGATTTACATGAGGTTGACATTTTTACATCTGACTGTTTGGGGTAGGTGTTTAATCGCAGGGGTAGGTTGTAGGTTGTTGTTACCATGATCACTGTAGCGAGCATTCCGGCAGCATTACAGGGCTGGCTTCAGGGGTATATTTAGTGCTACGGCCTCATGTACTATATCTCAGCCTCCCATGTGCCTTAGTTGAGACTTTACTTTATTTTGTCCATCACCTCGGCTGTATTGTTTTTGTTGATTTACTTTTTAATATACGGACGCCTCACGCCCGGCTGTTCATCCAGCTTGTGTGGCTGTATTAGATGGCATTAGCCCGCACTCCTCTTGCTCCATTAGCACCTGGCTTTCACTGACCCGTGTATCCATTCCCGGTCTCCCCTATCGACTATGTATTCCCGCATAGTTTCTCACACTGCATGTACTTTGCCCGTGTACGTATTCTCCTCTTACGTTGGGCTTTGCCTTTTGTAGACTGTTGACTCACTGCTGGCGCGCGAGAATAGTTATTTTTGGGTTCCTTCCCATTTTTTATGGCTTTTAGCCATATCAGCCGAGTTGCCTCGTATATAGTTGCATGTGTCTCTCTCTATTAGGCAGGTTTCTGGTTAGTGCTTTTCCCCTTCAGACGTTTGTGATATCCGTTTATTCTTTCTATCGTAGCCTCGCAGTCTCATCTGCGCATTCCACTGTCCCCCAGACGCCCTGCCATTTTTTTACGATTTCTTATTCCCGGATATTGCCCTTTCATTCGATGCTTATTTATCGCGTTCACTTTGCCTTTCTCACATTTTCCGTCACCGTTGCGTAGGTCTTTGCAGCATTTCATCTTACTTTATTGACCACCTGTCAAGTGAGTGTACGCACCGCAGTTATCGATTATGTTTCCTTTACTATATGTTTGTGTCTAGGTACGTGTCACTATTGCAGAGCAGATTCTATCTGTAGGCTGCTATGTTGCTCTTCCAACGTTTTCGGATACCATCACGTCGGGGGCTATTCCATTCCTTGAGGCTTTTGAGGGAGCTGCTCATCACCCCCATATTCGGCTTTGGGTGAGCCAGGCCATCCCTCTTTTTTTTTTTTCCCCGTTTGGCCCTATTGAGGCCCATACTTTAGGCATTTGTCCTCCAGACTTGCCTCTCTTTCTGGTTCAGGGGGCCTGCTGACCCTCAGGATTTCAGATATCTCGGGGTTTTTCCCCGACCTGAGCGCTTCCTTTCGGAGATCGGGCAGCATCGTGTGTGGTTGCCTCCTGAGTGGGGCCGTGGCTTGCATGCCTACTTTGAGTGCATAGTGGTCATGGCACGTGCGTTTTTGGTGTGTGTCATTTTACTTGCTTTTAGGGATTATATAGCGATATGTGCTATCATGTTGGTTTTTGGATGTCTCACGCCTTGTTTATTCTTCCTTTTTTTGCGGGGGGGGGGGGTTATTTATCGTTGGGGAGTTGTTGTACACGGAGCCTTCAATTGTCCGGCCTCGCCTTCGCTCTGCATTCCATAACCATAGTGGGGTTGCATCATCATGGCTTGCCATCATCATATCTCCCATGCATAGGGGTTTTATTACAGTGGGATTTTTAATATGCCTTCTTTTGTCTACCAGCCATATGCCTGTGCTGATGTACTGCATCAGCCGCTTGTGACGGACTCAACTCACTCATCATGCATCGTTCACTCATGTCCGCCGCAGAGGATCAATGGCTGGTATGTCAGATATCCCTAATCATCCCGACGTTACTCTCTTGGTGTCATGGGCGCCTTGGTGTCCTCAGGACACGCATTTGCGATTTCCGGGTGAGTCGATCGGCACTTCCATATTTGTAGATTGGTCGGTATCAGCAGGATTATTTGGATTAAGGTCGTAGATAGTTGGTCCTGATTATTTATGTGGGGGGGTTTGTATTTTTTTTTTTTTTTTTTTTTCTGTTATCCTCGGTTTCAGGCTGCCCACCTATCCTCGATTTCGATTATGTTCCCTTGGTTTGGATATTCGTCTTTTCTCGTGTTTGTGTTTTGTGTAATCAGTTTTTCCTATTCCTTATTGTTATTCTTTTGCCGATTGCCTTTTTTCCTCGGCTGTCATAGAGCCCGTGTGGACCGGTGTCGTGTGAGGATTACGAGTTTGGTTTGCCTTGCCCATCGGTATTGTCTGGCCGCATTGTGCACGTACGTATGCTTATTGTTCTCTTTTTTTTTGAGTGTGTGTTCACGCGATCACGTGTACTTCATTTCCCATTTCCGGTCTTTGCTTACTAGTTACTCAGTTGTTTGTACTTTTATCGTGTATGGCTGCCTGTGGTTATGATGCAGTGTTTATTTGTCGCAGGGGATTGAATTTTTTTTCTTCTTTTCCACCGTTGACCCTTTGGGGTTACATTGCTGCAGCTGCCAGCATTATCGTTGTGCTTGGGATTGGTCCCTTGAAGATATGCCAGTTCCCACTGTTCCTGGCCCGTCCAGGTTGCGATCATTGCCCACTTCAGGCTTTCTGGTTGGCTGCTGGTCGTGTTGTTGCACGATGCGCTGTTGATGCTGGATTGGCTGTTGCCATTTACGCTTGATTGCCCTTTGTGTTCGGGGCCTAGTCGTATGTTATGTCTTCGTATTTCGATCACTTGATGCCACCTCCTGGGGGGCATTTCATCAGGCACTTGTCGGCTTTTTTCCGACCCTGTTTAATAGCTCCTGATGCTTAGCTCTGACTTGGCTGAGAGCAATTTTGTCGGATAGTGCAGTCTTTGATGCATGCCGCCCCAGGGTTCCATACATTCTTCTTTTTGGTACTGGTGCGACTGATCTCCAGGGAGCTGCACTCGTGTTGCACACTTTGGGAGTTTGATCGTATTGTGTTTGGGTGGTGAGTGTGTGTGTGTGTGTGTGTGTGTTTGTGTGTGGGTATTGGGTGTGTGTTGGGTGGGTGTGTCGAGGTGGAGGGAGAGCAGAGGGGGAGACGTGTGTTTGACGGTTTAGAGACCTTCAGTCTTGACCTATCGTTCTATTTCTTGTTTGTTTTCTGGATTCCGCCTGTTTGTCCACTGCATATGGAGGTGTTTGCACGTGGTCGGCTGGTCTTTACGTGCGATTGTTTGGAGGGTTTCGGAGGTGTGTGAGTATTGGTCAGTCGGAGATTGTCGCATTTTCAACATCTCTTCTATCGCCATCCTTCTACCCGGGCCCTCAGACCTCTGCGCTGCACTTGATTTTACGACCCCTACTACCCACCACCCCACCCACCCCCCCCCACGTTACATTCAGCCTATTCAGCTACGACTGCTGACGCCTTGCCTTGCATTTCGCCTCTCGGTAGTCCACAGGCGAGTCCTATCTTTTGAGTTGTCTTGTTTGATATGCATTTTTCATGGATTTCAGTTGTTTCTTGGTACGGTCATTGTTGGTACTTCTGTTTCTTTGTCTTTGCACGTTGACTTAGTCAGCATCTCGAGCGGTCCCATCGTTACTCGCCGCCACTACGACATGGGGGTTTTGACGTTATACTTGCTGATGTGTCATTTCTCCCTCTCCCCCCACACCATCACACATCCTCATACCCTGACTCATTCGACCGCCCCCCACCAGTCCTTTCTCTCCTTCCTTTGATGTTTTCCACGTTACGCCTCACTCGTGACGTTTTTTTTTTTTGTATCGGTGTATGTTGTTGTGTGTGGGTGTGTTTGTTTATGGTGTGGTGTGTATGTTTGTGCTGGACTACTCATTATGGATTGGTATCATGTTGCGTGTGTTATGTGTGTGAGGTGATGTGGCGCTGTTGTTGGTGGGGTGTTGGTTTTGTGGTTTTGTGTAATTTGTCATGACGGTCGTGTGGGTGTGTGTTTGTGCGTGCCCATATTTGGATTTCTCTATGTATTCATTCTTCCCCTGCCAGCTTGCCGGTGGGTTTTGTTTTCTGGATTGTCTGTATCCACTGCTTTGCACAATCGCATAGGTTCCATACTTTACGTCAGAGACCTTACTGACTGGGTTTCTTTGATCACCCTTGTAGCCTTTCTGCATTGGTCGAGTCTTGGTTTTGCTGACCTCGGCGGGCGCACTGTTCATTGTGTGTGCGTGTCTCGGGTTACGTGGCGGTGTGTGCGTTCACACATGCGACGTTCATCAGTCTATGGGATCCACTTATTGAGGCTTTTTTTTTTGACTAGTGTTGTTTTCCCACTCGTTCGGGACCATAGTCCTCTCGTCAGGGTGGATCGCGAGGCGTCGCTGTCACTCCAGTCATTTTAATTTATTTACTTTATTTATTCATTTATTCATTTATTTTTTTTTTTTCTTTATTTTTTTATTTTTATTTCTTTTTTTATTTTTTATTATTTTTTGTTGTTGCAGTGGATGGGGAGTTGAGGGCACGGCCCATCAGCCGGGTCTTTTCGGCACGTTTTTTTTTCCTGTTCGTTATTTTTCCGCAGTTGCCTTCTTCAGTTCCTTCTGTATTGGGGACGTTTGTACGTGCCTCCTGATTTGCACTTTTTTGGTTATTTTCCGTTCTCCCGTGTCAGTATTCCCCCTCCCCGTTCCTTTCACCTTATTTTTCTTTCTCCTGTATGACTTGGTACTTACATTTTGTGTACTTTGAGAATTCTTTATCACTTTTATCGTTACGTGTTTAGGCGCCGTGCTTGTGTGGCCCCGTATGCATTACGCACTTTCGTTAGCCTGTCGTATTCTCGACTATGCCTTATTATTATCTATCCATTTTTCCACGCGCCGTGATATGATATTCTTAGGCCTGTGGTAGACTTATTCGCTTTTTACGCGTTCATCACACCCATATATTTTCTTTTGCCTTGGGTTACTCATACTGGCAGTGCTCTTGTTTTATTCTAATTCACATTTGTCCATTCTTTTAGTTTGGCATTCTATTGAGGTCTTGATATTGTCCTTTGCGGCTCACGACCCCTCTTCCCATTCCTGATATTTGTGTGCCATGATTATCAGAGAGTCACTTTTTTCACTCCTCATTATTTTTGCATATGTCATGTGCCCGTGGAGTCGCTGCATGTTTGTTCCTTGCACAGCACTCTCACCCCCTTTTCAGGTACTTCCGCCCTTATTTATTTCATATTCATGGGTCTGTGCCTTAGCTATTATGTTGCTTGGGCTTCCTTTCTCACTTCACGTATCCCGCCATCTCTTTCCGCATGGAGATATGCTCTTTATTTCACGTTCGCCGTTAGCACGAGGACGCGCTTCCTTGACCGGACGTTTTTGCCCTGAGACCGGGTGCTGGTGTCGGAAGGTGCTCGGCTCGGCTGCAGCGCCATCGGTGTATTTAGTTGCCTGATCCTGGCTCGATCGCGTCACTGTTCATGCCCATCCCCCATCCCCTCTTCTTTCTGGTCCTTTCGATCTTCTGGTTATTGGCTATTTATTTCCTAGGCCTATTCCTGGGTTGTGCCCATTTAGATCTCATGTATGCTTTGGGCTTCTTTCTCCAGCTTCCTCTCCCGCTCTCACTTCCGAGCTTGCATAGCTAGTTCTCTTTCGTACGTGCTTGTGGATGTTCCCAGGCCGGCGTTTTCGCCTCGCACGGGTTTATGAGCGACGCCCGTTCGTTTTACATTCACCGGCCCCCGGCGTCCGTGTGAGACGGCAGCGTCGGATAGTCTTCCCGGTGCACCGTTCGCTTCCACGCGCTCATGTCGCTTTGCTTGGCGTTGTTTTTACTTCGGGGTCTACTTAGACTTTCCGGCGTGATTGTACGTCTCTGCTTCTTCTCGGTCGCTGTGTGTCACGGCGCCTGCGTGTTTTGGTGGCGCCGTTCTCCGCTGGCGCCTTCGCTTCGTGCTCGCTTTTCTTCTGCTATTCGCGGTTCTTCTCTTATCTTCACTTTCTCCCTCTCCCCTTCCTTTTTCTGCGTTCACGGCGACTTTGGCCCCATCATTGGGGGGGTACTCGCTGGATTAGCACTTGCTCATTTGAGACCGATTGCTTATGTTTTCGACGCTTACTTTGACTTTTTGCCTGTGATTTCTTCTCGTGCTTCCCATTCCGACTTTGCCTTTTTGGAGTAGTCAATGAGTCTGCTTGCCTTCTCTCTCATACTACGAGTCTATGTTCGTACACTCCCGATGGCAGGACTCGTCTGCACTCGTCTGCCGATGCCTCGGATTCCGACGGTATCTCTTTATGCTCGTACTTGTGGGTCAAGCAGTACTTGACATTACACGTCTTGTTGCTCATTTCCATGCATTTATTTCTTGATATGCACTATACTCTTTTTCTTTGTTCAGGCCTGTTACCATTTCTTGATTACATGTGACTGAGTTACTGTGTCGACTCTTCTTTCTGGTTCTCTGGCACCTCCCCCCACGATCGAGTTGTGTCCTAGTGGTGTGTAGAGGAGCCCGGTGAGGGGCGGGGCTTTTCTCGAGGTTGTTGAGAGCAGGGACCTAATTCGCACCATTCAGCAGCAGGGTCTTTTTCTTCGGAGGTTTTTGTCATCGTTTTTGGCAGGCCTATCCGTTTTCTTTCTTTTTTTTTCTTCATTTTCAGCTTATTTTGTGCGTCTTACTATTCCAGTTGATTCATCTGTATCACTTGGCATCACGGGGTCGGAGTCTTTTGTTTTCATTCTTTGTTTACTATTATTTCATTTTTTTCAGGCGTCTTGCGACGTAGCGGTATGCTGTGATCTCGTCGAATCGGTCACATCTATGAGCAAGTCGCGTTTGCTCTCAGATGCGACCATCCATGACTGTTGCTTGAGACTGAGGGGGCCTATGGCGCATGGATTGTTTGTTGTCCGGGTATGTTTCAGTGCTTGACCTTTCTGATGGGGCGGTCCCCTCCTCCACGTGATTGTTGGTTAGTATTTTGTGGTAGTATTTTAGGTTGTTGATTGGTTGATGTGTCACGTGTCATTTTCACGTTTATACTATGTCATGCTCTACTGCCTACTAGTTATGTGCCGTATCATCTTATTCTCTCTGAGGCACTTTTATATTTCACCGGAGCGGGTGGCCGAGGTGCCGGTGTGCAGGGATATTTAGTATTTGGAGTTCACATGTCATATGTTGCTCTGCTGCCTCTTTATTTAGTATGACCCTAGTCTTTGCGCTTGCCTATCTGGTTTCATCTTTGGCATGTTTGCCACTTTTGTGCTATTACGCTTTGTGCGTATTGTCGCTCGCGTTTTTGTCGTGCGCACTTTTTACTGTTATTACGCGCTACGCGCCCAGGCATCGATTTGTCCACTTCATTTTCACCAGTATTTGCCTTTCCTAACCCCGTTCCACAGTCACGCGTTCACTCCAGATTTGATCGCCGTGACACCCTTTCACCATCACCGCTCGTACATAGTTTTTTTTTTTTTTTTTTCTACTTATTTCCTATTTTGTTTAGTATAGTGGTGCGCTACGCGTTGCGTTGGCTGACGAGTACCACGTTACCTCTTTCAACTATGGTTTATTTGGTGTATGTCTATAATTTTGTTTTGGAGGGTACGCTGTGTTATGCTGGGGGAGTATCGTTTCTATCTTGTTCTTGTTGCGGCTCGCGCGTCATGCGTCATGTTGCCGCACTATGCTATACTGGATACGCGGCACATACGTCACTAGCTACTTTGCACATTTTTGCAGATCTGACTTCGGCACGGTTGGTCTAGGGGTCTTTTACCTATATTGTGGCGCTCCATTTGCACCATTCTGGACTCTTGCTCCCTCTATTCCACTCCATGATCTATTTCCCCTCGGCTCGGCCGTCGGTGACATCTGCACTCGGGTATTTGTTTTGTTCGTACTTATTCGTTTTGCGCGATAGATTGTCCACTATTTTGTTTTTACGTTTTTTTTTTGTTGTTACTATTGACCGGTTTTTTCCTGTGTTTGTGCGTGATCGTTGCCCTTGTTGCCGCAGGGCGATCCGTATGTGCGCACCCTTGCGAGCGCTACGTCTTGCTTATTAGCACCCGTTGGCCTTTGCAGATCGCTTAGCGGTAGTCTAGGTCTTTCTTACTATGGGCACTGCTCTATGTGCCGCATCCATTCTCCACGAGGCTTTATTTCACCGAGGCCGTATGTTGCATGGTGGGCCTGCACTCATTCTCTCTCTTTTCTTGTGCTATTGCGTGACTATTTTGCGCTTTTATCTCTGTTCTCCATTATGCTATTTGTTGTTTGTGCTGCTATAGTTCAGTTAATCGGCACTCTGGGTATAGCGTGGCTTACGGTTGGTGGCATTTATATACTGCCTAGTGGCGTCAGGATTCATGAGTTGGCGCCGGGTTAGGTGTGATTTATATGTGCAGGGGTATTCAGTCTCGGCATAGGGGTTTTCACGTTGGTCATGGTCGAGGGGCGATTGTCCATTTCCCCTTTTTTTTTTTATTTTTTTTATTTTTTTTTTGTGGGGGGGGGGGGGGTGGGTTTGGGGGATACTTCTGGCCTGCTCATCCGGCACCGCGCATAGGTGCAGTGTATTTATTCTATGTCGCATTGTACTATGCGTATCATCTACTTTACTCATTTGATATACAGGGGGTCCCTAGCATTTATTCGAGTTGCCCTTCTATTTACTCCGGTCATTTCTTGTTCTCGTACATTTGATGTTGGGGTCTCTCGTCTAGTTTGCGATGTTCCTTTCATCCTTATTAGTCGGCACCTTCAGCCTTATGGTCGTTGGTTTTGGCTGCCGCATCCTTCTCATGGTGTACTGTTGCACACCCGGCGGTCATCCGCTTCTGTACCTCGTTGCCTTTTTACGGACTTGGGGGTATTCATCTGCAGGGCCCGCTGGAGCGTGTCAGACCGGTGGCTACCTGGGTCACTCACCGACTTTATCTTCTTATTCATTATTATTATCGTTTTCTTATTTTCTTGCTCTGCCTCAGGTGTGGCGCATCAGCGGTTATCCACTTGTCTGGCGTGGGCGTGTCCGACTGCGCAATCATGCTCTTGTTGCCCCTCGCGTATTGTACCAGCTGCCGCCTCATGGTATCTTCAAGGTGGATTCGGTCATGTTGGCCATGTGGCTGTGCTTCAGCCAGTTTGGCTCGACTCTATTCCTCACTGTCTCGTCCGCCAGGTTATTCCGGGGGTGGATATGACGACCGTTTCTGATCTCTCGGTATGCAGCACAGAGTGGCTGACTATCTGCCGTTCGACTGGATCGTTGGGTATTCTACC